>JAYMSF010000144.1:0-20231 GCA_036897335.1 Silene vulgaris | reverse complement strand
CACATTTCATACTCAGTAAATAATACGGAGTATTCTTTTAAGTATAAGATAAAAATCATCTCATATACACTATAACTATGAAGTATTTCAATTAATTATTTATTATAATAAATATTCTTTTATTTTTGTATTGATGAGATACCGTCCTCCAAACTACTCCATTGTTTCAGTAAATATTTTACAATTGATTTATTTTGTAAAGAAAATAAGTCAATTGTAAATTATTAACGGGTCGGAAATTAGTCTGACAAAGTTAATTAAAGAGTCAAACAAAACATAAGATTCCTAGTCAATGAAACACCTAAGAATCTGCCACGTGTAGAGCAGATTCACCTAAACAATGTCCTTTTTCTATGCATCTGACATTGACCTTCAACCGTCTTAGGATTCTTCAACTGAACTAACGGAAACCTCGAAACCCCCACCCTCACCTACCCCACGTGAACTTCACGCTCCTTTCCCCTCCCCACACATGTACGTTCCACGCGCCCTGCGTTCCTCAACACGGTTTATTACCATATTATTGGATAAAAACCTATTAAAAAACTCGTTTCATAATAAACTTGTCTAAGATCTTCTGATATAAGCATTTAATTTTATTTGGTTTTTTTAAGAATATTTCATTCTTAACGGAAAGAATGAAAGAAAATAAAATAAAATTATAGCTAAAAAATTATTGGAAAATCAACGGAAATAATAGAAGATAAGAAGAATTAATCAAGGAGTACAAGAAAAAAAAAATCAAATTACACAATGCATGTTGATATATACTAATTAATGCAAATTAAAATAATTAAAAAAATAATCAAAATTAGAGGTTAATTAACGGAGAAAGAACGTACCTTAAAAGTTGGAAGAAATGGAAGTGAGGTTTTGGCAATGGAGAAGAGACAATTGTAAAGGGAAGATTATGGAGGATGAAGAAAAGGGATGAAGAAATGTACGAAGGGGTATATTTATAGATAATTAGGACTTGGGAGTTGGGAGGGAAGATTTGATTATGTTTAGGATTCTTAATTAATTATTTTGTTTAAGGAAATTGTCAAAAAAGATTAAAGTTTAAGGACATATTTGTCATTTCTTGATTTGTTTCCATTTATATTTAGGAACAATTAAGTTTTTCGATTTGTTTACTTTTTAGTGACTCGCTCCTTTTTTCTTGGAATATAATTTCGGATAACTTATTTTGTATCGAGACAGATATTGGTTGAAAGTTCAATTGTTTTTCTTTTTCTGCATATATTATCTTCATATATATATACAGTAAAATCATATTATCTTCATATATAAAGTAAAATGTAATTGGCATATCATTTTAAGCTAAATTCTAGATATATTTCGATATAATTGGCGATATTGTGATTCTAAGAACTTACCTTTGTTCTAATAACACCATAAATATTGTATGCACGCGGTATTAATGAAAGGATCCCCTATAGAAATTCAAAATTGTCGACATAAATATTCTATGCTCGCAGTCACTAAATCTAAATTTAATGAATGAATCTTTTAGAAGGGATCGGAAATCGGATAATTTTGATGGATTGATTCATAACACACTCTTCTTCAATGTACGCATGCATGTAGACTTATCAAACGGATAACATGTTTCAAGTTAAAACCCGATTGATAGAAGAGAAGCCAAATACAGGTTGGGTCGGAAGAAGTCGAGTTTGCAGGTGATTAACATCTTTGCTCATACAGTGATGGACTGATGGTTTGATATTTGATTCCCCCCCTCCAAGCCTCGGACCCATTTGGTTTCGGTCTTTCCGACATCAACCAAGCAATGGAAAAGGTTCAAAGATTAATCCAAGTTTAAAAGAAGGCTTAATCAATCTAACGCACAAAATACATCCGTGAAACATGTTGCAGTCGGGCGCTAACCTACCCTTCTATGACCCGATACAATATACATTAAGCTAGACTCCCTGCTAACTAAGACCATTAGAGTTACTGAAAAACCTATCCGGCAAACACATCCCGGAAGTTCAACTGTGTTTACATGTATCTATTCCCCAGCCAGAACTACAGACTTCTACTTACCAAAATCCCACATCGCTCGAAACAAGTTCTTCCATAAATTCAGCTCAAAATCCGGTATTAACTTCAGGACGCCACTTGCTTGATCCATACTTATTTGATATGCCATTCGTCTCCCTCGTCTTTTTTGCTGGTCTCTCCGAAGCACTTGCTCCACGGGGTCGGAGTGGGGCCATACTTGAAGGTGGTGGGATTTCCACAGCTACAAAGCCAGTCTTACATTCTGGGCATGTAAGGACTTTACCCAGATAGTTTCGCATGTATTCATACTTCATCTTGCATACACCACATCCAGTCCAAAACGTCTCATCGTCCATGGGAAACGATTGCACATTTGCAGATTGTTTCTGGCAACCACCTTTTTCTGTCTTTCGACTTTTGTAAGGTTTCCTAGATGTCGGTTTAGCAGTTGGGATCTTCAGATTAGCTGTTGGGATCTTCAGATCAACAGGTCTTACAGAAGGTTGTGGAACTGGAACTCTAGGATGAGAAGGAACCTTTTGGGCTATCTTAACATGGCGTCTTGTATTATAAGCGGACCTCTTGAGTTTATCACCTAAAGTATTGTAAGCATCAGTCACAAAGCGAAAGGCACCATCGGCACCGACAAACTTGTTTTTATCGGGATGGAGTTGAAGTAGTAGCTTTTTATAATTCTTCTTAATAGTCTCGTCATCAGCCATAGGGTTAACTCCAAGTATTCCATAAAAGTCAGGTTCTCCGTCGGTTTTCCTCTCGGCTGATATGTAAACGTCAATGGAAGACAACATCTGTGAAATACCCTCAAGACCAGGATACAGATTTTGAGCCTTAAGAGTCAATTTCTTTGCTCCCATAAAATCTCTCTGTGTAAACCTACTCAAAGCAAGGTCCTTCGCTCTCATGGCTTCGTCTTTATTGCAATCCATCTTTTCACGTGTAAGAATTCTTTGGAAAATAGCAACTGAAAAATGATTGGTGAACATTGAAGTTAGATCTGTTCCCATAATTCAAGAACATTAGGCATACAAGACAGGTGAACAAATAAATGAGCCGAATAATATCATTTTGAACGTTAGTGTTGGACAAAAATTTCAGCCAAGCCTCAAGGAGTAGCTAGCGGAGTCCCAAATCTACTTGGGGAATCAAACACGTATATAATTCAACAGGATGACAGGCACTCAAGCAGAGTCAACAAATAGATAAAAGAGCAAGAGTTCTCTTCATTTTTGAAGAAATAACTGAAAACATATCCTGAATGTTACACTGCAGAAGTTGCTAGACATGAACGAATTTCAAGTAACCATTCAACAGCATTCGTTAATCAGATAAGAATAAGGGAAACATGAGTAGTAAAATAATCCCAAGCAAGCTTACATGATAAAGAATATCTTTACAAAGTTCTACAGTTGATCCAGAAATGAATTTAGACATATCATGTAATTTTTTTCATAGCCCTGGATTATATGACAGAAATGACGAATATATCCACAACCGCAACCCAGCTAGTGCATGGAAAATTTGCCAAATATGTCAAACCTAGCTATAAAGCACCCGCCTACGTAGTGCAGAAACTTTATGGTAGTTATATATGGAGTACTTGCATATCCTGTTAATATATATCTCATTTCGCATTCGCAAAGTTCCGGTAATTAAGGTTATCATGATACTCCGTGCAAACAAATCCACCCAAGATAATTAGTTAAAATAACTCCCGGACAATAATTTCTTTAACTGTACGCATTTGAGAGGATGAGGGGTGTAGTAAACCATTCTTGTAAACATGGCACAATCCAAATTTCAAAAGGATACGATAAAGTATATTCAGAACAGGAAGAACAGAGTACAGATTGAGGGAACAAACAAATTGCAATTTTTTTTTTCTGAGTGAACAAATTGCAATTTTTTTTTGAGTGAATTCAGACAAAGTGAATGGTAACAGACTCCATAAAAAGCATGTGGTATACGAGTATATCAGTCCAAACTATAATAAATTGTAACTACTTAACGAGCATGCATAATTCCGGAAATGAGATCAACAATCCTCTTCAACTCTAACTAATCGGAAACCATGGAGGGAGAGAAGAAAGGTTCAAATATTAACAAGAATTTTATAAACAGACATGCTCATCATGAATATACACACCTCCTACAAAGGGTACATATTACTCAAGGTGTTTAAGTAATAGCCAATTAAAAAATCTGTGAGGTACAAATGTCGTAACTGAAACAAACAGATTATCACATAAATGACCACGCTGTAAACCCTTAATTGTACTTACTAAATACTTCTTATTATACAGAAACAGGGACTGATAAATGATGATTTAGGGTTTCTTTAACACTATAGATGTTCACTGATATTCAAACATATTTCAATCAAACGGTTTACTAAGACTGTAAGTTAAAGTAGTAGATGGAAATCACGTTATCACGCCAAGAGAGCACATGCCAAGACTGCAAGAGCTACTTAATTATTGCATAAGTAAAAACATTGCAAATTTGCGTCTCCACATTAGATAATATGGGATACTCGTTAACATATAACAGCATATATGACCATTCAGTAGAAAAATATATGCACAGAAGTTCATGTTTTTTTCTGCAAAATGTAGTTCAGTCAGTAATTCTTAGAGATAATTGCTCAATGGCGTCATCTCTGGAAAAGTTATTTGTAAGAAAATTGACAAAGAAAAGTAGAATGGAAGCATGGATGCTACTTACACTTCAGTGAACTGAGATATCAATGAATATTGTTTTCTATACTACATTCCAAACATATATATATACCTCAGGGGACTTCAGTCTAGCTTTAAATGTACCCACAAGTTCAGAAGTGGTTAAAGGACATCCACAAAAAAATTAATACGAATTACAAAGAAACTAATCCACATAATAAGTCACAAATTTAAGGTCAACAAAAAGAAATCATACACTTTCTGACTTGATCTTCTTTAAAGCACTGCCACTACCAGCTTTTGTATCATCACCATTTTTCCTCTTTCCTTTAGCCGATTTTGAGGCAGGAGTCCCTCGAGAAGATTTACCAGCAGCTGATTTTGCAGGGCTACTATCACTAGCTTCTTCCTTGGGATCTTTCAACTTTGGAGCCAAAACAGGAGAAGGGCGGTCCTCATCATCCTGTCATATTACAAAACCTTTACTGCAATGCAATTTGGCAATTAAAAGAAGCAACTTCCCTCCGCATCTACGTAAGTACAAGCGTTAGTATACACTTACTTCATCATCATCATCCTCTTCATCTTCCTTCCTTTTGCCAGACCCGTCATCCTCTTCATCTCCATCAGAATCATTAAGGCCATTGGATCGCCCAAGCAACTTCTTCAACTCTTTCCCTGATTTGCTCAATTTGCTCTCCTCTTCATCACCTTCTTCTTCGTCGTCATCGTCCTATAAAATTGCACTTATGAGCATTTGTTTCACTTTTGGGAAAACGGCTCCCAATTATCAGCAGCATTAAGTAGAAGCCTTGTTAAGTCAATAAGGCTTAGGCATTCAAGTCCATCACTTGCAGTACCAGTAATTACAACCGTCATATTTTGAGTATAACCAAATCACTCCCTCCAGAGTCTATTTCTTAATGAGCTTTTTTTTATATACACTGAACAAGAGAGAAGAACAAAGTCCATCAAAGACAAACCTCTTTAATCTCTGGAGGAGCAGGAACTTCTGGTGCCAGTAGGTCTTCTCGTTCCTCAGGATCATTACCAACAGCTTCATCATCATCCGTGAAAATCTCTTCATGCTCCCAGTCATCACCTAGCAGAACCCCCCAAAAAGAACAAAAAATAAATCAGCCACAGCCCACAAGCTACAGTAAAATTCTGACTCGGCCACACCACAGTCCATGCCAACACACCTAAATCATTGTTTCTTGGCCAAAACAAATCACAAACCCTAAACTGTCGAGCTGACCATAATCCAATAAACAATAAAATTAAGTTCTGCTTATTGCTTTTCTTGGTTTAAGCTATGGTTTACTGCAATCACTCTTTCCCGGTTAGCTTTCAGTTTCTAATATTTTTCTCACAAGTGGCTCCATTGATATGATTAATTTTCAAAATTCCTTCTAATGCTTGATGTAAGCTGACAACCAATTTCCTCAAGTGTTGATGTTGTTGTCATTGTTCTACCGGTTTGTTTCAAGTCTACTATCAAATATCAATTACATATGGAGTATAGAAAATGTGGGAGTTTGAATTAATTATTACAGATATTAAATTTCACTGAGCTAGAGAGTTCTGATCTCCTATTCGCTACTGATAACTTTGAGGATGTTTTGACTTCAGGGGAGGAAGTGGAAGCTACAAAACGTACTTTTAGCTTCAAAGAGTATTCTTACTATTTGGAACACGAGCAAAAAGGGAAAAGTGGTTACTGAAAAGAATCACTCCCGATCCTAATAATGGTGTAGCAGGAAGTTTAAGACTCCATATTCTATTACACATCCCATATGATACAGTAACCAGTAGCAGCAGCATATAAGAAAAAATCTCACACTCCCAATGTCGAAGGATCTCATCTCTACTAGACATCTTCAGGAGGGTGACTAGTTGAGGTTGTCCACAAATCACTAACATTTGTAAGAGTAACATGCAAGTTTTCACTCTTTGTTTGGGTACCAAGTAGGGGAAGGGAGGGCAATGGATGGGAGATTGGGAGTGAAAGGGAAGGAGGGGCAATGGAGCAACGAAGTCTCCCCTCCAAATTTTTCTCATGTTGGAGGGATTTTGATTCGACTTCTAAGAGGGAAAATAGATGCCTCCATTTCCCATCCCCCTCCATCCTCACCTGCTAATCAAACAATGGGTTTTGCCCAGCTCTCCCTTTCCCTCCAATTCCTCCATCCGAATGAACCTTGTGAATAGGAAGTACTCTCTCTAAGTTTTAGGAATTGCCCCCCTTTTCTATTTCGACCTATTCTTAGAATTGCTCTGTTTATTTTGAGCACATTGTGGCTATATTTCAATGTTGTGTATTGTGATGACGATATCCACCACCCTGACCCCACTCACACCCATTTTCATTCTCAATCTTTGTGAAAAAGTAAATGTGGTAATTCCCAAGACTAGGAGGGTGCATGATCTAAAATAGTCCCATATCATTGTCTTTGAAGAAAGACCCAAGATTATTACAAGAAATAATGACTTATTTGACTCAATGTCATATTGTAAACTCATTATCTGAGAAATGGAATTTTTGGCGTCAATCATAAATGATCACAACATGTATTACTCTTGATCAATCTTTAATGAAGTAAAACCCATTCGGGTTTCTTTCACAAAACAAAAAATGATCAAAACATAGTAAAATCGAGGAGCATGCAAAAACATTCGGCCCGCCAAACATAAACAAGAATTGTTCGGAGAAGATGTAACAATTGCCTTCTTTGTTTACGGACAATAATTTTTGCAAGACATTGCACCCAACAACGGTGACACAATCACTGCTAGCCAAGTATGAAATTCCAGATGATGCAGATGGATGACTAAGAAAGCCAAATTACTACAGGCATGGCATTGTTAAAAAGAAAGGACATGTGATGCTATGTACAATGTATCAACAAGCCTAATGCATAATTTACAAATAAATATATGGCATTGTTCTACCTAAAATTTTTTGAACATCCCTATACTAAAGTGATTGTGAGGGACAAGGAAATGGTTAAAGCATGACCACGATAAGTAAAGCCTAACTACAAGAAGATGTATTATCAAAATTAAAGCACCAAACAAATCCTTACCCTTCTCAATATTGTCATCCTCATCATCAAAATCACCTCCTCTTCGACCTTCATCATCCTCATCATCACCACTACCTTTCTTGTTAAGCCCAAGTCTATCCTTCCTCGCAGACTCTTCACCTTCATCTTCCTCCCCCTTATCTGACAGATTACCATCATTCTCACCATCTGATTTCTTGCGCCCTTTTCCCCCAGCAGCAGGACTCTCCTTCATGGACTCAGGGTGCATCCCAAATGCAGCTGCCCCAGTGCTAGCAGCCTTCATCATCCATCTTTCATAACCATCTACAGTTTTTCTTCTATTTTTCATCTTCTCCTCTGCCTCTTCTATTGTGAGTTGCCTATATTGTGCAACCTTGTTGAAGTTGTACCTGAGATAACCACATATTACTCAGAATAAAAGTAGTTTACGCATGAAAATGAAAGATCAAATATTCAGGATTAGTCAAACTGAAAAGAACACACTGACAGGATTGATCATGAAAGTTAAAATTTTGTCACACCATTTTAATCAACAGTAAAATACGACAATGGATGCAATAATAACGACTCATTAATAGGTGACAAAGGGAATAAAATGCAATTCCAAGTCTGGTGGAAGAAAAGTTAAAAACGATGTTTCGGCAAACCAAAGAGTTTCTGAGCTTACCAGGAACCAGCTGGTATTGCAACAAACTCTTTCCCCTGTAACATAAGTAGGTAGTATGATGCAGATTGTGCACCTTCCAGATGTCCACTGTACTGCGCCTGGCCAGTCTCATCTTCCAGCAGCCAAGGTTTGTTCTTCAACTTCTCCTATTGAACAAAACATCAAGCACCCATGTTACAAGTGAAGAAAGCTAGCAGTAGTATAGATCAATAAATTATTCCAATAAGGCCAGTACAGCAAAAGGCTGAAAAGGACGAGTACAGATATAGTATATAATCCCACGTATTACCACCCAAAAAAAAAACGAAAAATCAAACTGAAAGTAAGGATTTAGTTTTTTGCATTTAAATAGACGAACATGAAAATTTTTAAATTGCCACTACATCATGCCACCGAAGATAAAGATAAATCCTCAATAGATGTAAGGATTTTGTTTTTTCCTTAGTTTTGGACTGCGCCTTAAATTCCACTGGCACACACAAAAACCTCAATTGTAAATTGGGGCAACAAGAAACACACACCTACTACACTTCCCTGCAATATAAATGTATGATAGGCTGCAGATTTGATATTGATGCTTAAGCAACTCAAATGGTAACAAATCATCTTGCTTAGCTTACCAAGCTGCTCATGTCATTTACTTAATCTCTATGACTGCCCATTTTAGTACGGTAATTTTTTGAATCCAACCTCACCCATCATAAGCGAGACCCTTAACAACAATAATGCAAGATTGTTGTTGCAAGGTGAAAACTGGAGTATCACAAGTGTTGTGGTTCCGATCTACTATGACCAACTAAGCCACATGTATCCTCTTGTGTACTCTTAAGCTCATCTTTACTCCCCATACTTGGTATATTTTTCTCCTCAAGAATCTAGCTAAAACTAAGTTCCACCTTCCAAAAACTTCACTTACACTAAACTCCTAAAGTCCTAAATATATAACAGTCATACAAAATTCATTAATGAACACAAGCTCTAGCAAATTCATTCAAGCTGCAATAACAAAATAATCACAAAGTTCGAAAACAAATTTCACAAATGACAAACTAAAATTTTGGTATGGTCATTTCCCCCACACTTTTAAAACAAGCCAGTGACCGTTAGAGAGTTACAGAATTGCAACAAAAGATAACAAATAGATACTCTCTTTGAAACCGGTCATTTCTTTACGTTTTTTTTTTTGACACAAAGACTAGTAAAATCGTAAATAAATGACCGAGACGCAAGGAAAGCATAGACGAATAATCGAAAAATTTCTTAACAGAACCTACATTAAATGCTAACACACACATAATCTCCCAGCTAAATTCCTCCTCAACTAGCTACAAGAAACAACGAATTTCGACAAGGCGAAAGCAAGTCCAAAACACGAAAAAGAAGAAGGAAAGTACCCTCAGAGAATCTGTCATTTGACGACCATTAATCCCTTCCTTGTGCAAACTCCACTGATTCTCAGCAGAATTCTTCTTGGAAAAACTAGGCAAACCAGTCGCAAACCTCCCAATAAAATAATTCTTATCACTGCTTGAGCTCGCCCGAACATTATACTCCTAAAATCATAAACCACAACACAAAACCCTAATTAATCAAAATTGAAATAATGAAATTAATCAAAATTCCAGAAATCGAAGAAACAATTGAATAAAAGTAGCTAACCCTAATTAAGCGAGTGAGAGGAGCGCCACACTCGTAACATTTGCCGCGAGATTCCGCCATGGATTTACCGCAGCTAGAACAAAGCGTAAGATGCTTGCAATTGCTTCCATACAAATCGTTCCTTGTACCGCATCCGCTGCATGATGGCTTCAACAGTAATTCGGAAGACATGATTGTGATTGTGATTGAGATTTTGGGATTTTGATTGTGAAATATTTTAGGGATTTTTGATGGGGATAACGGAAATTAGGAGTTTACAAGTGCGAAAGCGTTATACGAGAAAATTATTAGGCGGTTAGTTTGGTTGGGGAGTGAATCTCGTGTTATTTTTGACGAGTTTACGGAGGGATTTTATCCTTTTATGCCATGAGTCGAGAAATTATAAACTGGGTGGGAATCCGTGTAACCCAAATTTGGCATCTACAATTCTCGATATGGAACACACTACCTCTATTTCATAGGAGTAATACACAAATTTTCATTTGTGATGGCCGATATCTGTCATAAGCTTGTGACAGGTTAAATAAAACCCACATGAGAGGATAAAGACAAGTTTTTTGTGATTCCCTATGCATTCTACCTTTTGTCTTATCTACCATGTGAGTTATACTTGACCCGTCACCAGCTTGTGACGGATAAGAGTCGATGCAGAAATAATTAAAAAAAAAAATATCTTTTGGGAAATTTCACTTGTAGCCCTTTGATATTGGTTAATCGTATTTATATCCTCGCTTTTCTGGAAAGCCCATTTATGTCCTCCAACTCTTTAGTTATACTTATACACCAACCGTGACCATAATGTTAAGTACCATCGACAAATTATTGAGCAACTTCTAGACGTCTAATTCTTGATCGTTTTCTGTATTATGGCAATCAATTTGTCGCCTACAAACATCTACCCAAGCTGTGTTTTCCCTTTTCACATAAGATCGAGAATTCTCATCATTGTTTATGGCAATTGGGCTCACAATTGATCGTACCACTTCAACGTCCACTTGGTTTTGGTAAAGAGATGAGTGACGATCCAATATGATGGAGTCGTCTACGAGGCTACGAGATAATAAAGAGAGACCCATGAAAACTTCCTAATATTAACTTACCCGTCGGCTCCCATTCTTGAGTTAATCCCTTTGAGAGCTGTCACTATTTCCGTCATTTCCACCTCGAGTTATGTAGTGTCAATGGAAAACACCATATTCACAGACTTAAGAATCGATAGTGCTGATAACCAACTGATAAGATTGTTGATAAGACAAACGGAGAAAAGATAGAAAAACAATTGTTCTATACAAATTGATAGGCTACAAACCTAAAACTGTTTAGTTCATAATCTAAAAAAAAAAAATACCATCTGAATAATGTCCATAATAAAGAGAGCTAAAGCTAAAATGATTGAAATATCCCTCCTTATATAATGGGCGTATATCGACTTACGTGTATTATAAGTGAGAAGACCCCCAAAATACGACCACGTCTCTCACAAATACGGAGTATCCGGGTAAGGTGAGAGAGTGCTCCAAGCCTCGACGTGTGTTCAGCAAAAATGAAGATTGCGTGACTAAATAATTACTGCTTCTACTATACCACCAAAAACGCAGGCAAAATATAGGCACCTACCCACACGACTCTCACTCTCTCACCACTATTTAATTCCTAGTACGAACTAGTATCCATTTCTGACACTATTTTCCCTCACTTTACTTTCGTCACCAAACAGTCTTCTCTTTCTCCGTCGAAAATTAATGGCGGAACTAAAGTCGTTTGTCGAAGTATCGCCGGAATCTCACTTCCCTATCCAGAACCTTCCTTATGGCGTTTTCAAGCCTGAATCCGGTTCAACTCCTCGACCGGGTGTTGCTATCGGCGATTTCGTCTTGGACCTCTTGGTAATATCGTCTGCCGGTTTGTTTTCCGGTCCGGTTCTCAACGGTTCTGATTGCTTTCATCAGGTTTTACTCTTTGATTATCTTTGTTGACTAATTCGTAATTAGCTGGAAATTAATTCAGCTGTTTTGAACTTTTGATGCTAATGATCTTGATTAATTTGTGAATTAGTAGAAGTTTATGTAAAATAATTCATTTGTTTAGTTGCTTAGTTTGATTGAGCTTAATTTGCTGATTTAGGTATAATTTTGCATGAATTTGCATTGATGTAACAGTAAGTTGTAGTTACTCCCTCCGTCCCGATCATTTGTTTACCTTTGGAGTAATTTTTAGAGATGTTGATGATGGAATCGAGTTTATATATGTATTGGAATATTGGATTACTCCTAATTTGCTAATCAAGTTTCGGGTTTATTATAGGGTGACCATAACGCCATTCGGAAATATACTTCAGTTTGCAACTCGTTGTTAATGCTCGAGTTAGATAGACTGATAAATTACTCTCACACAACGAGTGGCACGGGCAGTTTACCTTTTGCCGTTGTCATTCCCCTTATTCTATATGATTAGTTTACTGTTTACCCATGATGTTTACATGAGTTGATTTATAGGATGCAGAAATTTGCGCTTAAGACTGTTGCAAGTTTACGACATTAAATGAACTACGTAATATAGAGTTTGTTGTAAGCTTATAAGTTATAACTGTTGTAAATGAGATTTTGTGCATGAACAATGGGATTGATTTTTAGATTAGCTGTAATCTTATGATTATGAGCACCACTTCAGCAGTTTAGCTGCCCCACAATTATTTTTCTGTCCTTCAAAACATGAATGATTCACTTTAGTTGTAGGAAAATGAAATGGCTGCCACCGGGTGGTAATATGGTATAAAGTCTCTCTACCACCTTCTCACAAACAACATGTGGGCCCCGTTAAAATGATGGTTAACGGCATGTGAGAGGTGCTACCAAGAGTTAGAGACTCCGTACCACCCTGTGGGAATTTACAGCATTTGAGCTGCTTAGAAGTCCTGCTTAGAAGTCTAAATAATGTATGTTTTGAATCATTGTGCTTGATCGTGTTTTAGTATTGTACTATTGATATGTTTCAATGTATATCATCGCGTAGTGCATAATGGCATTCCACTTATGATTAACCCTTTTATTTTGCTGCTTAAAGCTGTTCCGGTTCGACCATTACTTTCACTAAATATATAAATAAGTCTATTAATAATAGCAATGATATCATATTATCATCGAAAATGTCCTTAAGTGTATATTGTGAGAATATTAATCACAAGTGAAATATTTTTTTTACCTCTTTGTTTATCTAATATATATATAATATGGAGGGAGCAAAAGACGTGTCAAAAGGATATGACATGCAATCATGCATAAAGCATGCTTTGTGAATGGCAGCATTGGAAACTGTAGTTGGAAATGTATGTCGTGTGAACTTATCATTGAGAAAGCGTCTGGTATAAAGTGCAATTTTGCTTTGCGTGCAGCCAACACTCAATAAATTTTCGTCAATGGGCCGACCTGCATGGACGGAGGCGCGTGCTACCATTCAGAAGTTGCTCTCTGGTATGGTCATTGTCTTTTCTTCCGCTTACATGCTTGTTAGTTGATTTGAGTTGATGTATTTAATTGTCAGTGGTATGAACAATGGACGTTAATTGGAGACTCCGTCCATAAACCACTTCATCAGGATGAGATTGGACCTAGGGACCTAGCTTTGATATGACTGCGCTAATTTCGTTTTTGTTCCTTGGTTATAGATACAGAGTCAACTTTGCATGATAATGTTAGTTTGAGGCAGGAAGCACTAATTCCTATGGTACTATGCTAACCTCTGGCTTTTATTCTATAGTTGAATAGGTGGTTCTTGTCTCATGTAATGTTCACAATGCGTGTGTTTCTTTTGCATAGAGCAAGGTGGAGATGCTTGTTCCTGTGACCATTGGAGATTACACCGACTTTTTTGCGTCCATGCATCATGCAAAGAACTGTGGGCTCATATTCCGCGGCCCAGAGAACCCTATCAATCCCAACTGGTATGCTGTTTTTTCTCGTACCCTTGGAGAAATAAGGTTGACTGGATTATTCTCTGAGAACGTAAAACCATTGCAGGTTCCATCTTCCTATTGCATATCATGGGCGCGCATCTTCTGTGGTCATCTCAGGATCTGATATAGTGAGACCAAGGTCAGCAGCTCTTACATTATAGTTTTACTATTCGCCTTCATGATCAACAACTGAATGCCGAAATGATATATTGCTACTGTAAAAGGATGTATTTAAGAACTTCCGACTAAAATGTAGCTGTTGATTTTGCTTTCCTTACCGTAGAAGAAACAAATGGTAACTGAGCTCCTATATTTGTACTAGTCACCGTGGTCCGTCTCTGATACTTGAATGAATATCTTGCATTTCTGTCATTCTGTGCTTTATTTACTTCTCATTCTGGTTAATTCAGTAAAGCGTTTTGTCTTCTTCTAGGGGACAAGCGCCGCCAGCTGGTAAATCTCCACCGTACTTTGGCCCCTCGCGGAAATTGGACTTTGAGCTAGAAATGGTATAACTATGCTACCTTTGCCTAATATCTTTATGCTATAATGCCAACAAAATGCAACTTCAAGTTGATAAGTTGTTTTAAGCTATCATTTCGGATGCATAAAACTGACTTAAATTACATAGACCGTATCCTTTTTTAAGCGCACAAGCTTAAACAAGTAAAGTTTGTCTGTTATCATTCAGGCAGCTATAGTTGGTCCAGGAAATGATCTGGGAACATCCATTGATGTCAATAATGCATCTGATCACATATTTGGACTCGTTTTGATGAATGACTGGAGTGGTATTTCTCTTTAATCCTGTTACCAAATTTTAAATGGATTCTTAACATTCTTTTGTCGTTCAATAATCTTTATTTTGGTTTTATTTGTGCATTCCACAGCGAGAGATATTCAGGGCTGGGAGTATGTACCTCTCGGACCTTTCCTAGGGAAGAGTTTTGGTATGATGATATGTAGTTTTTCTTAAATTCGTAAAAGCATTGTAATGCACTCTGCAGATATAATGGTAGACAATTTCTTCTTCTAGGTACAACTATATCTCCATGGATTGTGACCTTAGATGCTTTGGAGCCTTTTGCTTGTGATCCTCCTAAACAGGTGATAATAGTTTTTCCAGTTCGTCATTTTAAAACTTGGGAATGTCCACTGTAACAATTTTTAAACTCTGTTTGACACTTTTGATCTTTTGCTGCTCAATAATTGTAGGATCCTTCACCACTGCCATATCTAGCTGAGAAGACTTCTAAAAATTTTGACATACAATTGGAGGTAGTGCATAATTCTGTTTGCTTGATCTGTTTAAAGTATTATGATATACACTGGCCTGGTGAACAATCTTTTTTCTGCTATGCAACATTCAACTAATTAGCGAAAGTTTTGATGCAAGGTTCAAATTAAACCTGATGGTCTGGAGCCCAGTGTAGTGACAAAGAGTAACTTTAAGCATTTGTGAGTATTTTCTCATCAACTTGTGAATTTGATGTACCTCGTTTCTTTTCTGCCTGCTTTATTACAAGGCCTTGAAGTGATTTGGATCCAAAAGCTGCTGCATATTGTTATAGAAAGGTCATGGCGTAGTTTGTTACTTTAGTGCTACTTAAAGCTGTTATTCATCAAGTTTGTAAATATTCAATGTTACTTCTGTACAGTTATTGTCAACTACAGCCTCTGCCTTTCTCCTTAAGCAGTGCTACTAACGTATCTCTCCAAGTAAAAACATTACTGCCTTGGAGCTAACACTCTTACACTTCCAACACATCTTCCTTACATTTTGATTCAGGTATTGGACAGTGACGCAGCAACTTGCTCATCACACAGTAAATGGTTGCAACTTGAGACCTGGTGACCTGCTTGGCACTGGGACAATTAGTGGGCCTGTAAGTTGTTGGTTCACCTGCCTTGTAGCATTATTTCAACCAACTTTCTGGTTGTTCTTTGGCATTATGTTAGTGGTTGTGCTACTTGATCAAAGAAACTGAAATAGATAATTTTATGGTAGGATCCTGATTCTGTTGGATGCTTGTTGGAGCGAACATGGAATGGACAAAATCCCCTTTCTTTGAACGGGACATCTAGAACTTTCCTTGAAGATGGAGACGAGGTCCTATTCACTGGTATCTGCAAGGTTTGTTACACTCACACTTGCTGCGGCCATCTTAATATTATATATGCTGAAGGGTGTCACTGCGTTTTCCCCCCCTAAATTAACCAGTAGAGAATATCCTTTTTTGTTTTTTCAGTCTAAAAACCTCTATATCTACTGTCTGTAATGTAAGTGTAAAGGTTACTCTAAATACGCTGTGTCGCCATAACGGTAAAAATAAAAAAATTCCCGAACTGCATTTGTCTCATCTATAGTAATGTAAAAAATGGACGAAGATATAGAGGTCACCGGCATCATTCTTAAATCAGGAATCATTGGTTTGGTACAACGAATCTGTTAGTCAGATTTATATTTAAAATATGCATGTTTGGTAAAAGGCAACTTCGTGAAGATTCTCTCTGAACTGAAGTGATGCATTAGTCATTTATCCTGGAAGAAAAAATTGTCATTTTTGGTTAGGTTAGGAAAATGCTCTTCTTGCTAGTATGAAATGTGGACTTGGTTGTTCTTCTGGGGAGATGCGGTAAATGGAACGATAAAGAAATGTTGACTTGGTCACTGATTTATATGTCCACATAATTTACCAATAATGAATGAACTCCATTGGGTTTGAACTTCATAATATATTGATATTAAATTTGTGCGGAAACATAGCTCATTTTTGGTCTGGTTAAGAAAATGCTCTTGTTGCTAGTCTGAAATGTTGACTTGGTTATACTTCCGGGGGTATACATGGTAAAGTTGGAACGATAAATAAATGTTGACTTGGTCACCGATTTAGATTTAAATGTCACATACTTGACCAATGAAGCAACGATGAATGAACTCCCGTCTCCATTGGGTTTGAATTGAATGATATTAAAATCAAAGTTATGCTAAAGCGTCAGTCATTTGTGGTATGTCCGATCGCAAATAGAAACTATAGAAGTATGCCTCCAAGTTGAGGGATTTTGAATAACAGGGTATATTTGTTAAAGTATTTACTTGTTTTGCAGTTGTTGTGAGTTTCCACTGTTGACATTAGAGATTTTGTTGCAGGGAAATGGTTACAATGTTGGATTTGGAACATGCACAGGGAAGATCTTACCATCGCCAGCACTCTAAAATAAACCTGTGTTGAATATAAGCATCACTGAACGGATGAGCGGGTGAAATTTGACCAGTTTTCGACAGTCTACCCCCCATATGCTTGATCACATGCTCAAGTTGTTGTGTATTATGTAGGTTGTACCTTTGTGACCAATTATGTAAAACTACATTTCCCCCTTTATTTGGTTCAAAACTTCCAGTCCTGATTTCGCCTTTGATCTTAAATAACTATGGCAAGAATTTTCAATTCACTACTGTTGAAGACTCGTTAATTAATTGATTCTGGACTACGATAATAACTCGCAAATTTAACTAAAGTCCTTTATAGTGTGAAATACCAATCATTTAATTTTATGCTAACTAACCCGTTACCGGTTAGGCTGCTTGATTTTACTGTTTAGATTTTTTTTCCTTACACGCCCGACTTAAGTTACACTTGCCCTTTACGTCTCGTTTAGGAGAGTAAAACTGCATTTTACTCACTAGTGGTAATAACTTCTGGAGTCATATCCTACACATTCTCCATATTTTGAGATATTTCCCAGATGACGTTATAAGAGTACAACGGTATGAATATGCGGGTCCATTCACATAATGGATGTCAATAAAGCATGGGACCAGGAAGCTTAACACTTACTCCATGTCTCCAGTCTCCTCCATCCATTGTTTTCCAGTTTCCACCTTTCCCTTTTCATTTTCTACACTATTCTTCTATTACAGTCCTTAGCATTCTCAGCCTGTAGTGACCATGAAAGCCAACCGAAAACCTCGGTACTCAGCTTCAGCATCGCCGTCTACCGTCACCTACACATTCAGAAACGACACTCCTGCCCCTCCCAAAACCAGTCAAATTCCCATCACAGTCCATCTCCATGATCACTCAGCTGCTGCAGCTGCAAAGATACAGGCAGCCTACAGAGCCCACACAGTCCGCAGACTACTGCAGAAGATCTACTCCGTCGAAGCAGAGACAGACAGGCTGGAAGGTCTGATCCAGCTGCAGGAAACAGTTGATGCAGTAAGAAGCAGTGAAAAGGAAAAGATGAGAATGAATGAAGCACTGATGAATCAACTGTTAAAGCTGGATGCTATACCAGGATTCGACCCGGGTGTTAGGGAGCTGAGGAGAAGTCTGAGCCGACGGATCGTGGCGCTGCAGGAAGTAATGGATGGAATTTGTGGGGAGAGGATGAGGATGGATGGCTGGGATGACGACAGTTTGGACTGGGATGAAGTAATTGGTAGGATTGAACAAGATGTGTGTAGGGAAAGAGGTGGAGATGAATTGGAAATGTTTTGTGCTAATCATTTAGGATTTCGTTGTTTGCAAAGATTTTTGAGTCATCCTTGAAAATTCAGTAAACATTATAAATTTATAGCAATACCATATGATTGATTATATGAATCTTGTTGATGTTATAATACAGGATTTACGAATTATAACTTTGAAGATGTACGATATTATTACATGAAATAGATTTTTCTTATGAGAAAGGCATAGTTATTGGCAATTTCAGTATGATTTTTACGCTTTTTTTTGGCTAGAAAATGTGGAAATATAATGTGATTCACAGCATCAATTGAGCGATTGACCAGAAATTGGTGCATAAGCTGGGCAATTTCAAAAATCATACGGCATACTTCCCCGACAAATTTTTTTTGTGGTTGTTCGAGGAATATGACTGATGGTAAATTTGGCCATAACATTTCAACCATGGCTAGGAGTCTATGACTATTAGAGAATATTGTATTAGAGAATAGTATATTATTAGATAATATATTTGTTAGGATATTATCTCGTGACTGGAATATGGACAAAGGGACCAGAAATGTTATGTTTTCATTTACCTATACACAATAAGCTCGTGACTTGGAAACTAGATTGATCGAAAATCAATTTATAACATCCTTGCGGATGTGAATAGTAAAAGAAAATCAATGATTTTCAAATTACCAAGAAGGAATTATCAATTAAAGGGCATCAAAGAGAAACTCTCATCCAAAAAGAAATTCAATTTAAAGCCCCCATCAAAGAATAAAAGAATAATCTGAAAAAAGAAAATAAACACACTTTAAAAAAAGACTTGCAAAACATTCATCAGTCATCACTGATAAAATCGTCGAAAGCAATAAAAACAATTTCAAAAGGTCGTGATGAACACCCCTGCAAAATTACAGAATAAAAGGAGAATGACATTACTTGGGTTGCTTATGCTCGTTAGGCTTCAGCCTAAGCCTTAGCTTATGGTCTTCATTTTTTTAACCTGTTTACAAGCATTTCAATCTATATAATGGATAGATCCATAATATAGTCACCAAAAAAGGTGGAAACAAAGATCTTCACACTATCAAAAACAGATTTAAGTAGAAATCCAAAGTTGCTAAAAGTTCCAAACACATCAGAAGAACATCTCTTGAAATATTGCTCTTAATGCTCTTGGTTTAAACCTTCTTTAAACAAGATATAAGACTAAAATAAACTCTCCTAGGCTAAAATGGAGAGTAAATTAAAGTCGAATCAAAAAAGAAGATCAAAATCAAGAACCAAAACTATTTTTTTTTTTCAATTAAAGGACTAAATAAGATAGCAAATCAACATAATCAAGGACAAAAGAGAAGTTGATTATGAAGAGAAAGGACTGAAGAGGAGAGAAGAAGGGCTGAAGAAAGAAAGACCCAAAAAAATTTAGATCTCGTCTAATTTTTTTTTGGAAAAATGAGAGGTTTCTCTCTATCTTTCTCTCACTTCTCTCCTCTTTTATTTTTTTGACTTAGCAAATAATATCTTTAGTTGATAGTTTGTGTGACCTGAAAGACAGCCTTATTCAGTTCTATCAAGACCGAATAGATCCAAAAGTATTAGGGGTCGTTTGGTACCCACTTGAAAAACACAGGCATTGGAAAATCCCATGAATTCAAAAAACAAAGGCATTAGAAAATCTCATGAATTCAAAAAAACAAGGTTGTTTGGTTGCCATTTTTT
>JAYMSF010000143.1:0-20259 GCA_036897335.1 Silene vulgaris | reverse complement strand
GATTTGTTAGGCCGTAATTATTGAGATGCAGCAATTTTTTTAGACAGTCTATCAATCATCAAAGGGGCTCAATTTAGACACTTATCCAATTAATAACTTTTTTTTTCAAATCGCTTTTCTCAATGAGATCTATGATCATCCACCGTGAATTTTCACGTCCACGCCTGGGTCGCAAAAGAAAACCTAGAAATAACGCTCCGATACGAATGAAAACAATTCACATGAACAAAGAATGAAAACCCAATTAAACTTGTTAAAACAATCGATCAAATTGCCATCTTGCTTCAAACCTGCAGTTGATTAAACAATATAGATCATGCAAAAAGAAAAAAAAAAGAACACAATTTACTCCGACTGAAATCGTCACAATAATATTTGAGGGAAGAAGAATTTACTTTTTAAGATGATCATTTGGTTATGGCATAAACAGCGTAAATGATTCCGGGAAGATATCCGAAAAATGTCAAAATAAGGCAGATCCAAAACTCTACCTGCAATAACAAGTTACGTGATTTAGAATGCAACATACATTGTTAATATTTCCCTCGATTCGGTCATTGGTTTACGTACAGTTAGTTTAAATTCTGTTTTTAGACTATTGATTAAGACGGAGGGAATAGAAGACGTACCTGACAGCCATATTTGAGAAAAACACCAAGAGGAGGAAGGATGATGGCAAGTAGGATATCAATGCAGGTTGCTGTGGAGTCTGACATTCTTTCTTCGTTAAATCTTTGTTGTAGACGGCGTGATTTTCGAGGTTTTTGTTTAATACTCTTGTACTTGTATATCTCTAGGGTTTATATAAGCCAAAAAAAGTCATATCTACCATTCTATATTCAATATAAAAAATTAAAAAAAATCCTCATATCTACCATTATTATTATTAATGATGTGTAAGGCTGACCAAAAAGGAAAAAATAAAATTAAAAATTAAGTTCGTTTTAGGATTTTAGGATTGATTATCGAAAAACGAAAACAAGATCATGACAGTAGCATATCCAAAATCGATCTTAAACTCAATATAACCCTAACCCAAAACGAAATTTAATTTGTAGAAGTCTAATTCGACCCAAACGAGAAACAGCCCAGTTAACCCATTTATCAGATCATTCGTATTGAAGCGACGAGTACTCTGTATTATTGTTGGTATATCTCATTGTGTAAGTATTAAATGGCCATTAGTAGTAAAAACCATTAGTAAATTCAGTATATTTGAAATTCCAAATGCGAACCTTCTTAATCACAAAGGGGGCATTAATTCCAAGGATGTTTTTCCTATTTCATGCCATTGTCAAATACTCCGTAAAAGTTTAAAACTAGTGGCCTTAGCCCTTGTGCCCTGCCATACTAAATCTGCGCCATATTTTCAACATTACGCGGTAGATAGTCGAAAATATATCAATGTATAATTGGACTTGAAGCACGAGGCCACTAAACCAAGGAATGGGGAAGAATAAATCAACTAATCTCCCTTAAGACGGATATTTTAATACTAAAACAGGTCAAGTATCATTTTACACAGTCACATGTGTATATAAGACAATTCTGTTGCTTTTCCCATGCATTATGCTTTTGTTTTATATTCCAACTATGTAGAGGATAGGTAATCAATCACCCAGGGCCTAATATAAGGGTGTTCAACCCGTTCAACAGAGAGGGACCTATATATATAGTGCAGGCTTGTAATTCAATGAACAACACGGAAATACTCGTATATGAATATGCAGTAGCAGACTTACAATGGCCTACGATTCTCAAACAAAGCTTTCATCTTTTTTATGGTTATTGCATGACTATTTTTTTTTGGTGATCCAAGGGAACACCCGAACACCCTACAAGCCCGGGGACCAGGGAAGTCATCAAGGTTGCCCTTGATGGCAGGTAATACCGCAGCACTCCCGTGTAGGGAGTCGAACCCGGGACCTCTCAATTCATTGCCATTTTGCAATGCTTTGAGGCACTCCCGCGCTCCACTACACTCAAGCCACTTTGGTTTATTGCATGACTATTTTAACTCAAGTTTATTTCAACAAACTACTTGATCCGTCTTAAGCAAGAATTTGCGAGAACCATTTGGCAACGCTGTTAACATAAGAGTACAGATCAGAAGACAGATCAAATGACAGGTGAAAAGCCAGTGATTGACAGACTCTCATTGATGGAAAGTTTAAAGTATAAATCATAGATGACTCAATAACAGTGTGTTTCGTTTGGTTCGGTTCTTCCGCTTTTGCTTTAGCATAGTTGCTTTTCAGACTCAACTAATTTAACTAACAAGTTCAACTAGTATCTTCTCGCGTGCTTCAAAGTTCAAATCCGGTGCACCACCGTTGGCTAAAGTCGTGAAAAAAGAAAAATGTATGTATTCCTTTTCTTCATATGAAATTATATACATTCCGGTAGCAGTGTTTACCTTTGAACTATATTCACTCCATTTTTCTTTTTTCTTTATGGATGAATTTGGGGTTTAGAGTGTGTACGTCATTCCCGTAAACCAAGAAAAAGTCGAAGAACAACATGACCGATCATCCCTTATTGATCGCCGAAACATGTTGCAAATATAGACAATCACCAATCCATCATGAATGTCGTAACTATGTACCACATTTGCCGGAAGGAATTTCGAAATTATACCCTACTAATGGACATGGCAAAAATACTCAATCCAATACCGAGAACTTGAAATGGATCTAACATTGTTAGAATTCGTAGACAACCCAAATCTGAATTGAGAATTGAGCTGGCCTGATCTACGTTCGCTCTGATTCTTTGCTGGACTATATATCGACTTACCCAAAGCAAACAATTCTAAAACGTCCAATCCATAATTCAGAACCTAAAATGAATCGAAGTGACATGAATGACCTGCAGGCTTAAACGTCTATGGTAACCCCATAGACGTTTAGACATTAGAAAAATATAGAATCCAAAATCTTATCCCAGAACTACAATTTCATAGATTATAATCCTCCCATTTTCTTACAGGGATCATAACGCATGCATAATTTACATTCATATGCATAAATGCACAAAAGTTACTTCTAACTGAAAAAAAGTCTCCGGCAACTCATCATCTAAAAAAAACAATTGGGCCACCCAATATAAGATGTAGCACAATACAGAAGTCAGTAAAATAGGGATGGAAATAAAAAAATCGTACATACATATTACTGAGGGTATACTCACCGTGCAATCCTCTCTTCTCTAGCTTCGAGAATTTCCACTTCCTCATTTGAGAGTATATCAACAATTGGTTCGAAAACATCCCAGTCTTTCCTTTTCCTGAAGACACGAGAATTTGTTCATAGATTAACGCCTCATTTACTTCCAAACGTGATATGAAGAGAAAGAAAAAGAATTTCCCGTTGAATTGACCATATAAAAGTAGCGAGTATGTTGGAAGGAGGGGTTATGCAAGTAAGACAGTTAACCTCGACGTTGCCAAACAATATGAGTTGTTTAGGTCTTTCATGAGTGACCGCATAGCTAGTAATCTAGAAACTTGAGAACTAGTGATGGTTTCAGAAGAATGTGCATGTTGGCCAAAGAAAACTTTATGAACAAATATGCAAAGTCAGGAGTCAATGGTACGAGTTGAGGCTGAGGGGTGAAGATAAATGCACCATGGGACTCAAAGTAGGACCTAAAGTGTCAATACACAACTAAACAGCGGATAGATATGAACTGAAGTTTTACCGAATGACGCTCGATTTGCTGCCAAATAACTTCATCAAGTCAACTGCAGTCACACCAGCTTTGCTGAAGACAAAATCACAGGTCATGGTTTAAGTAAAAAAAAAAAAAAAGACTGGTTTATCTTTATTAATTTACCCTCCCATCACACATATATATAGTCCCCTTTCGACTTTGGTAGTTAACTTAGAAGGCTATTTTCTCATAATAAAAAGATAACAAATTTTTGAAAAGATTAAATGAAAATAACATCTTTTATATGTAAATCACAGGTTACAAACTTGATATTGTAACTTTACATATAGAAAGAGAGGTTAACAGTCAGAGTTTACCATAAAGGTCAAGACGGAATTATAAATTGGATGGAGATAGTACAAATAAACATACTATACGTACCTAATAGGGACGTATTCTATTCCACGACGGCTTTTCTTGCTTACTTTTATTTCCTTTGCAGAGGTTACATTTTGAACTGCAATCTACAATCACAATTGATGTAACTAACACTACTTGCCACAAGACTGTTTTTATTCTCAACAACAAACTAGCAAGGAAAAATGTAAGATAGATCTAACTCATTAAGTCAGCATTAGCACCTCATAAAGTTGCTCCCTTATAGCAAAAGCAATTGCAGGCTGCAAAATTACGGAAACAGAATAAGCCACAACGGTAAGTATAAGAAAGAATTATCTTAAAGAAAATAAAATATGGCAAAGTGGCACAAATAGATATGGTTGCTTGGCAATATACAGACTTACAAAACATCATCACAAATTAATCGTGGCTTGTTTGTCACACTTTTATCAGATAGAGTAGAGCCTAAATGAACTCTAAGCATGTGGGCCACGAACTGGTATACGATGATGCGATGAGAACTTCCGATTTCTCATGTCCCAGTGCCCCACTGCCTTAGGCTTGGGTGATTTCTTAACCTTTTTGGCACAAAAATATTCATAATCTCTTCTATCTCTAACTGTTACTCTGTGAGACATCACTGGTAATTTAAAGCTGATACAAGATGTTGCTGAAATCATTTTCCTCCATTACTGATCTTGCTTACATTTATACTCCTACTTCAGAGAATAAGCCATGTCTCACTTTTCTCTTCTCACTAGAAAAATCAATAAGGCATTCATTCACTGAAATGGAGGGGGATTAATAACCAACCCACTGATCTCATATAATTCATTGTTCAAAAGTTTAGTAGCAATCAGATACTTCTATAGCTTAGCTTTCTCCGAATATTTCAAACTTTTAAGTTTCGGCCTTAATACTTATGTTAAGCAGAAAGATTCAAAAACCACAAGCATATACAATGGGGTGGGAAGAATTAAACTTGCGTACCGCAACTTCTGGATCTTCAATACTCATGTCAGCACAGAAACTCCTGGCAAAGTCCTCAGGATCACTCTCCAGATTGGTCATATCCTGATCATCAACAGTATGTAAATCAACGAAGTGTATAGTGAAATATTTAACGTCATTTATAATAAACTGTGAACAGCTAGAAACCCAATAAAATCTTACCCACAAAAAGTGATCGCGAATAAGAGTATTATTTACTCGAAGATCTAACTGAAATGTGGCAATAAACAAACATATAAGGTATCAGCACAAAATGAATAAGAAAAATCAGCTACTCCATAAAAAACACTGAGGCTACATTGAGAAAATCAAACCTTGATAGGAACAACTTTCTCTCCAACAAACATATCTTGTCCTTCATAAGATCGAAATTCCACCAGCTGATTCTGCAAAAATTCATTGCCAGCAAATGAACGAAAAATAAATCAGGTGTTTAGCTAGATTGCTCAATTCTAAAAAGTGAAACTTATAAAACCTAAATATCAAGGCACAACCGCACAATTGTTTTTGCTAATACAACTAAAGGAAAATATTATAATGAAGCAAAGCAAAACCCAAGACTGCATGGTATTAACTATTAAGTCTTGGGTTCAGATATGATCTAGGAAACAACCATCGGTATCATTGCGCTATAACTGTGGCCGATACCACTTTCATGCAGTCTCACTGACCTCCAAAACCTTGACACCCCTCGGTTGTGATTTTGGTGTCACGAGAAATACTTAATGACACGCACCATGTCAATAGAGCTTTGTGTTCACTAATAGACTCTTGGAAAGTAAAATTATACTCATAACATCTACAAATGATGATGTGATATTGCATGCATCACCCTCCTTTCTAGTTTCAAGTATCTATAGCCTATACCAGCAGTTCTTGTGTAATAGACAAACATACTCAAGAATCAATCCACAAATCACAATTCCATAAGAACCTCTTGCAACTGTTGCCGGTGGAACACCAGTCCTCTTTTTTAAGATTACTGTGAATTAGTCTCACTGTCAGAATAGAGAATTGTACATAATAACCATCTTTCAAATCTCCAAACAGTGAGTAGTACCATCACCTCATACTCCCTTCTGTAGTGAAACGATTAGGTCTGATGCCATGTCTAGCCAAGCACACTAGTAAATTCCATTCTTACAGACACCATCAAACAGGCATGCAATATATGTGCCCTCCTCAAAGACAAATTGAAATCCTTCCTCCATATGTAAGATTTGGAAGGAGAACCCGCTTCACTCTCCTTCCCCTCCTCTTCCCTTTCCTTCCCTCCATCATCCTACCCTCCTTTCCCTTATTTTTGTATTCAAACATACCCTTTAGTATGGAAAAAAAAGATTGAAAGGAGAAATTGGACAGGAAACCAACTTCAAGAGGATCGTCATAGAGAAGCAATTATGTAAACAACACTGTAATATAGCATAATATATTTTCTCATTCTATCTCTTGTTGAAAAAGCATAATGCACTGTGTGTTCCTTACTTGAATAGACTGAGCAATCTGAGTAACAAATCCCGGTGGAAGCTTCAGGTCCTTCGCAGTTCTTTTTGCAAACACCACAATCTCGGAATCAGGATCTGAAAAACAAATTAGTAGTTGAAATAAACACCGCCTAAGGTAACGGACCACATTAGCTGATGGTAAAACTAATTCAATAAACAGCACATGTGTGCAGAACTAGGAAGTAAATAAACCAGCAATAATAGCGGGTTCAACTCAAGTAAAACTTGAATTGCACGCGTTTGCACCCCAGTTGCACAATTATCTACTTCTCGTAATATTATAAACAAAAGGAAGGAAACTAAGTTGGTTAAAAACCAGACAACATGGTTCTACAGATGATCAAACTCAACCTTAACCATGATAAAAGTCCATCACTCCATCAGTGACCAGAAACTCATACAAAATACAGAGCAATCTCCTGTACTGATGGTTGACGCAATAATTTTAAAAGGCTCAAGGTGCACAAAGCAATAAGTGGCCTTCGCATTGAAAAGTTGACAGGTAGCGTTGAAATGTATGTCTCATACTCTCGTGGACTTGAGGGCAACTGTTTTGAAATCTAATTTCAACCTAACAAAATTATATCTTGTCTAAAAGGGATCTTTTACCGAGTTCGCAAGGAGGCCAAACAAAACATCTCAGGGAAGGTAGCAAAGAGAAACAAATTCTTTGGTTTTATGTTTCGATCGCTACATTATGCATTATTTGGTAGGAGAGGAACTGTTGGATCTTCGTTTCTAATATTGATTTCTTTGGGGAGAATCATTTAGTTAGCCTATTTATGAGCAAAACTACACAGGTAGGTTTGATTGGATTCCTGTCAAGATTCTAAAACAACTGGAAAGGTAGTAGTTTGAGGATCTCTTATAGTTATTCCTTGTATTTTTAATGATTCATTAACACAAAGTTTTTCCTATTTAAAAAACAAAGAGTGCGAACATTTTAGAACACGAAACAAGAGAGACAATGGAGAGGGGATGAAGTCATGAGTGAAAGAGTAAAAAAAATCGAATTGAGAAAGACTGCACTACTGCAGGTCAGATATCTCGGTCCTTGGGTGTGCCTAATGCATCTAAAGTGTGATTGTTGATGCCGTGGTAAGCTTTTGTCTACGGCCACTGAGATCCTCTCGTTGAAGCTAAAACTGGTGATACTAAAAAAGCTACATGGAAACAATGATGCAAGGTAGACATTGTTTCAGTTAACATTCAGATATCTATGAAGATGTAATATCAGCGAAGGTGCCTCTCAGTGTGACCATAAGGTATACAAGTTCTAGTATCCGCAGCCTATCAATCCTGGGATAAAACAATTACATCAAATGATCATCAGAGTTAGAGCTATTAATCCTCTGACATGTGATCATGTCGTTTTCCAATGAGAATATGTCTCACTCAATGCAATTCATAAGTTCTTGGCTACCTTCAAATAAGTTCCCTTGATTCACTCGTTATGTTGTTGGTGACTTTATAAGATTATCTGGGAGCCCTTTTCAAATTTAACGGAGGTTCATAGTTGGCCTAAAAGCCGATCAAGATGTGAATGTGCATTGTTAGAGGCATAGAGCTGATAAAAAAAAACGTGTTATTTTTAGAGGAAATGCTACAAAGAAGATACCAAGGCTCTCTAGGAGCTAACACATATTTCCAGTCCTTGTAATAGTCCTTCTTACGGAGTACATGACATGGGTGAATCAAAAACATATCAGAGTATTTCAATGTGAGGTTCATCTTTGGTACTACTTGGATTTTTGTGTCTTGTGACAGTAGGATTTCTGAAAGTAGCATTCAAAATTTATATTTCTCTAATACCCTTGAGGACAAGGGTGATTCAGGGGTGTAGAAGACAGCATAATGAGAAATGTACCTGGAAATTTTGCAACACTATGATCTTATTGTCCAACTCTATTCAAACATGAGTTTAGTTTCATTTACCCACGTCTTTCATTGGGGTGGGAAAGCCTCGAAGTCAGACATGAGATTTTGACAACACCCTGGTCACTAACCTTTACTATATTGGCACGCAGTGATATAATGGACTGGGAGCCTCAAGCGGAGGTCTTTAATCAGGGACTCATGCTTGTAATTATATTTACGTTAAGAAGTGTAACACATGTAGATAGCAATTTTCTGACCATGCCATAGTATCAAAATCTTGGTTTGAGATTTGACATCAGACTCGGCTCTGACGGCCTAATCTCGGTCCTTTCACTATAAAATATGTCCAATATTGGCCCACTCTGCGGGGTTGCCATAAAGTGATAAACGTCAAAACCTTGATAACTCTATGAGCTAAACTCTCGTATTCTCTCTTTTCTTCTTTTAGCTAATTCCCTTAAATCCTAGCTGAATTTCTCCACCTCATTCACCACATATTCTAGTATATAAAATCTATCAATCCGTAAATTCAACATTTGCATCATCTTACCGGCACCGAGAACAAACTGATTGCCAACTCATAAACCTTTGTCCGAAAAATCTAAAGACTAAGCACTCCCAACCCAACTACATGATTCATCAAGAAACATATCTCTATGGCGAAAACCTTCACACACAATCCTCAATTAACTTAACTTAACTCTCTTATGCTCTTTTTACTTCTTTTAGGCAATTAGCTTGAATCCTCAGTGAATTTCTCTACTCATTCACCACATATTCTAGTATATACTATTAACCTATCAATCCTTGAATTCAACATTTGCCTCATTCACACGTACACCGAAAGCTGACTGATCCAACTCATGAAACTTTGTTGGCAAAATCTAAAGACGAAGCAACCCCAATCCAACTACATGATTCATCAAGAAACATACCATCGACTACATGATTCTAGTTTTTGTCTTATCTCACATGTGGTGATACTTGACCCGTCACAAGCTTGTGACAGACCTATTGAAATTTCAATGTAACCCCTAGCCCCCACCACCTTCACCTCAGCTTCCCCAACGAAGATACATAATTTGTACACTCAAAAAATACTTTTAACCCCCAAAAAGACAACCAAGATAAAAACTTTACTCGAAATCGCTACGGCTCGCTAGCAAACCAAATTACTAACTTCATACATACCCAGAAAGCATTAAAACGATAAGGGAGCAAAACAATGATTAATGAATGAATGCATATGTAATCAAACCTGAAGGGTTCCAAGTAAAGGCATCTTTGTAACGCTGAGAATCAATTTCAATATCCAATCGAATTGGAACTAAATTATCAGCAGTTGGCCTATTCAATTACAATCCACCATTAATGAATGAATTTTGTAAGAATTACTAAGAAACAAGAATACTCCGTCTAAATAAATTAAAAGGGTACGAGTAGAGGTAAATACATTCTGAATTTGACAGGAGCCTTGAATGTTGATGTTAATTGAGACTTCATGCTTTTTTATTGATTTTCTTCTCTGCTTTTCTCACGTGTCTCTCTATGTGTTTTCAGGGCAACGGACGGGGTGAGCGCCTCAGCGGTGACCCGGTGGCTCAATTCAATTTTCTAACTTAAATCTCGTATTACACTGCCTTAGTACGGTTTCCCTTTTTTATCTTTTTATTTTTCCTTTTTTGGGTTTTGCAATTAATAAATTTTTTCTATCTTTCGGGGCTTGCCTGGAATCCATAAAATAATTTGGGGGTAAATTTTAATTGAGTGATAATTACTAGGGAAGTTAATTACTTGGGTAATGAGTTTATGGATGATTGGTTTGGCATATAAGGGTAATGATTATTGAGTAGATGTTTTACTCCCTCAATCATTACCCAGGGGGGAGGGTGGGTAATGTATTGAGAGTAATAAATTCAGGAGGTGAATAATTACTCTCATACCAAACATGGAAAATACACATATCTATCGCTCCCATATTTATTCTCTCAGGAGTATCGTTCTCCTTACATCTAAAAACAATCCGGCAAATGAAACATTATAAAAGGTTGATGTAATGAGTGCGGTTCTTCCGGGAGGACACAAGAATTTTTCTGCAATTAATCTCTAAGTTATTCTTGTGTAAGGTTGTTTTAAGTTTCAACCTCCTGCGGTTAAGGTCCCCAGTAATCCAACCAGTAGTACAGTTGGCCTTTTGGAATTTCTAGGTTACATTTCAAAATAAGAAAGATTACTTTTACTTTCATAATTTGGAACTGTAATACTCCACTGAACTGAAGAGTTATTCGGGTGGGGTACTCCCTTGAACAGGTCTAGTGATAGGCTTAAAATATGATTATTGCTTAAAGAGATTCAAAGTACTACTCATATCAAAAAAGTGCATTTTCTTTTCTAGTTATCCAAGTAGAGTTGACAAAGGATAGCTAGTAAGTTGGACATAGTAGACAAGCGTTAGAACTCGACCTAGTTGCAGTAACTCGATCAAATTGAGTAAACTCGACCGAGCTACTGTTACTCGGCCGAGTACACCCTAACTCGGCCGAGCTGACCCCAGTCAGCATGTACACTTATAAGGATGAGTACGACGGATGAATCATTTTATTCGTCACTTTGTCATAACATATCTAAACCCGAACCCTCTTTAAACATCTCTCCCTCTCTCTGCCTAAGCCCTATGACCCTATCACCCTACACCAAAGGAAGAGACGACATGGTCGATCACATCGGGACGAGGAGTAGTACGAGGCTTCAAGGTGAGTTTCTAGTTTAGTTATTTGATTAATTGGTTACGGTAGTATGTTAGAGACGGTATGGTAAAGTATGTAGTTATCGTTGTAGAAACCGAATTGATGGAATGCTGTGAATGCTTGATTGTATGGATGTACAGCTGCGAGACGGAATAGCGTAAAGGTAGGGTTTCCCTACCCAGTTTCATAATGAGATGATTGTGTACTTATGATACATGTAATGTAATTGGTAATCGTTGTGTTGTGTGTGGATACAGATGTGACGGCTGAATTATTATTGTATACGTTCCAGCGGAGTGTTACCATTGTTGGGAGATGGTTTCACGCCCTTGATCTCTCCTTGTGAATCCCATCACAAGGAGGATGTGCACATTTAGGACATGAGTTTTCACTTGTTGCGATGAGAGGCTGAGGTGGCAAGTCTGTGGTCACTGGTTTAGAATCTGCGATTGATATGAATCGTGCGGCTGATATATGTATATTGTTATGTCATCAATCGATTAACCAACGCTGCTGCTGTTGATATTATGTTACCTCGTTATGACTTGTATGCAGATGACTGACCCTGTTGTATTGTTTTCGAACCTACCGTGATCCATTTGGGGAATGGGGAGCAGTTGTCTAGCAGGTTTATGTTTTGTGCTGCTTGCGAGAGTTGAGACGATGCTGAGTCTTGGACGGTCATATAGCTGTATTGAGTAGTGTCAGTCGCACTAGATATTCAAGTTGTATCTTTCTTTCTTAGTTGGTTAGTCGTGTTTTAATCGCCTCAAACGTTGTATTTAATAAAAGTATCCTTCATTGTTTTATTTGATGTTCACTTTCCTCGGGCAACCGAGATGTTAACGCCCTTCTCCACTTGGAATTGTCTTGTTAAGGCTCCTAGGTGGATGGGGGTGTTACAGGTTCCCGGGATGCGCATGAGTAGGCTATGTACACTGCCTTGCGCGAGCTATCGTGAGCGACGGCTCCCGACCCAGGGTTTGAGTCGGGGTGTTACAAGAACACTATAATGTTAATCAACTGTTACAAGAGAGAAAATGGACCAGACTAGTGAATGGTATGAGGGCGGCCATACTCGATGATGGGTAGTTTCGATGTGATGACATTAAGGTTAGAGTGTTGGGCGATGATTGGAGTATCATCCTTACTCAAGGACTCAAGGTTAGAGTTTGGGAAAAGCAGAGGCAGTTCTAAGATTTGATAAACGGGGGTACCTAAAAAAATTTAACAATGAAAATATCGAGTTATATGAAAAACAAAATATTGTTTAGTTGGACAAAATCTATGATATATAACATTTAAATAAAAATTGTTCAATACAAGGATAGAAACCATGACCTCTAACTAAGTAATAGTTTTAGTAACCACTAGACCCATATAACTAATGTGCTCCTTTACTAAAGAATACTGTAATTATTTTTCGGGAAAGGGGGTGCGGATTTTTCGGGAAAAGGGGTGCGGATGAATCCCCTGCACCCGTGCCAAAAACGCCTCTGGGAAAAAGGTCAATTGGGTCAGATGGTTTGGGTTTGTGGCTTGTGCTAGTTTGATGTACTTACTCTCCCACACACTAGAGTAGTCACAACTCACAATCTATTTTAGGTAAGCGACATTAAATTAACAGTACACTTTTAATAAACAAAATGCCCAAAATATCTAAAGAAAGTGTCACATAGCATATACTACACAAAATGTCATTACTTAATTACCTTCTATAATACCTCCTATATGCAACAAATTGTCTTTTTGTACAAATTTATTATTATTCATAATATTTATATAGAAAACCAACGGTATTTGTGCGGATGATGAGACATTATATGTGTTTGTATATATGTGTCAAATAAAATTGGGTTATGTAATTCTGGGTTTATTTCGTGTTTATTATTTATGGGTGACATTGGGCATGTAGGGGTCATTCAATTAAGGTGGATCATATATATTGAAATTGCGACGTTTTGTCACTCAGAATCGAGTCTATTTCAAGTCAGTGATTAAGAGTTAAGACCAAATTTATTGCTAATTTGAATATAAAGAAAAAGAGTGTTTTGTGTAATTACTTATTTACGAGTGAGTGTAAGACAACTTATTAATTACTTCAACGTACATAATTATTAGATGCGATTTCAAGTGAGTTAGTTTGGCTTATCTTGGCAAAAACGATTCTTTAATTTCAAATTGAATCTGGTTGATGGTTCGAACCTGGTAATTTTAGTCAGGTTAATTATATGCCTAAAAAACCTCAGATCAAATTTAAGTTAACAAGTTCACTCAATAATTAAATGTTCTCGATCTTTAAATTTTGCAACTCAAGCCAGTCTTAAATATGAATAATTTCTTCCAATTTAATCAATTGAATCGAGTAAATTTTTGCAAGACCTAGGCGGCGTTTGGTTAGGGGCATTCAGGAAAGGGAAAAGGAATCAAAGTGATCGATTCTTTGCTGGTGTTTGTTTGCCTCTTTCAATCATTCTCTTTATCCCTTACCCCAAAATCTCTCTAACTTTGGGGAAGTGAACTTCGGTGTGGTGGTGTCTATGATGGTGGTAGGTGTTTTAATGGGGGCAGGGTTGAGTACGGTGGTGGACTAGGGGAATCTCCAGCTATGGTAGCAGTGTGTCAACGACGGTTGTTGAAGGTGATATATAGGCGGAAGTGGACTTGGCCATGATTTGGTAGTTGAATATAAAATGGGTGGTTGTGGTGTTATTCTCATTCCTTTGATGAACAAACCAAACAATAAGGTTGATTAGAATTTAGAGGTAATCATTTTCCATTCCTTTCCTTCCCTTTTGTTGATTCCATTCTCTTTCCTTTCCCGAGCCAAACGTCCTAAATATATACGAATTCTAAGAGATTGCGTGTGATCTAGACAATTTATCTGCACTTATTTTAATGTACATAATATTCAATGTGATTTCAGATAAGTTAGCTAAGGGTCCTTTCAAATTGAATCATTTTAGGGTCAAATGGTTTCAAATTTGGCCATCATTTCTAGTTTGATCAATTACGTGCCTAACAAAATCCAGGTCAAGTTTAAATTACTCGGTTACGATCGTTTTAAACAAAGATTACCTCTAAATTTTGCAATTCAATTAAATTTTATTAAAAATTTCATCAATCGAATCATTTAAATCGAGTTGATTCTGTCGGACCTTTTAAATATCAACATGGTTGTCGATACTCAAAGAGAGACCTACTAGACGACACACAAATTAGAAAAGAGAAAAGATACGAAAAGGGCAAATATGATGATATAGACTTGACAAAACATGCAACTAGGTAGACATGGCTATTCATGCATCAACGTGTTCCTCCATCCACCAATCTCTATATTTACTACTTCAATTCCCCCTATCTCTTAATACCTTCTCCTTCTTCTCCTTCTCCATTATTTCTTCATCATTTAATTGTCATTCTAATTATTCTTCTTTAATTTTTCGTACGTTGCACCATTTACATCTACTTCATCCACGTTACCCTAAAAAGACTTAGACTACGCATATACGACGTGTATTTTTCCTACGCTCTATATATTATTCTACCTACGTCTTTGAAATTATTAACTTTTGTTATTATTTTAGCATATATTATTGCATAAAATTGTCTTATTTTGAAGCTTACTTTTTCTAAATTTGATATTATATTATCTTACTTTATAACAACAAATAATATTATTATCCAAAAATATAATGAACCGTCCCTCAACATTGCCTCTTCTTCCAATCTCAAGAGAAGAAAACAAGTTAGGTTTGTACTTTATAAATATACATAAATTATTACTCGGTCAGGCATCAACAGATTGTTTACATTTGATTAAAATACTCCTTACAAAAAAAGTAAAAGCGTAAACAATATGTTGAGTCGGAGACTCGGAGGGAGTATATTCTGACTTATATTTGATATAAGGAATATGGGGTTTTGCAGAGGAAAGTGATGAGGAGATGTTTACGGTACCGGAAATGGAAGAGAATAGAGAAGAGACAAAAGAGATAGCAAGCCAAGGGAGCTTACAAAGTTGTAACAACAATGGTGGTGGCGGTGAACAAGTCGGCCCCGTTAAGCGAAGAAGGGGTCGTAATCCCGTTGACAAGGAATATAGGAGACTCAAGAGGTTTTTATCTTCATCTTCTTGAGTTGTTTCCATACATGTTATATTCCATACTAATTTTTTTTGTTAATGATTATCATTTTCATTATCCTGAAATCAAAGACTCGTTATTCTTTAGCTTCGAATAAAGTTATAATAAAGTAATACTCCGCAATTGTCACTAAACTAATTACACTTCCTTCGTTCATAATGTAATAGTGTTCATGTTGTGATGCATACTTGGTTCATGCGTTGATACATACAAAGATCGGCCGCCTTGTTCAATTCTATTGGCTATATTATATTGACTTCAACTTATGTTGATCTTGTTAGAGTATAAAATCGATCTTATAAATTAAAGCATCAAATCTCATTTTAAACCGTCTTAAAGCTTAAAATCATTTATAAGATCGATTTTATGTTGTAAGTTTAAGAGGGTATTAAGCAAGACTAGCCTGTAAATAAAGCATTTACAGATGGTGTACTGACAAGGTGTAGTCCATTCCAACATGAAGAACTGAGAGTAAAGTGGAATTCTATTCAAAATCATTTCATGGATAAATCTAAGGGGACAATGGTATCTTAAATACTCTACATCTTCATTGAGTCATTCCTAATTTAGACAAAAAAAAAAAGTGTAGGATGTAAACATTTTTACATGTGTAATGTCGGTGTACCGTGTACGGTGTACATATTAGAGAGCGAATTTGAAATTAGGAGACCATCTGGTTTAATTCGAATTTGAGCCGGGTAGGATTATATTAGGAAGGAGTAAGGTATATGGTATATCTAATATACCATATACCTTACTCCTTCCTAATAGATTACTAGAATGGTAAAGCTCTCTCTTATGATCAGTTTTATTTAACACTGCTGCATTTCCGTATTAATAAAAGGTGTTGAAATAAATGCAGGTTACTAAGGAATAGAGTATCAGCACAGCAAGCAAGAGAAAAGAAGAAAGTATACGTGAATGATTTAGAGTCAAGAGCCAAAGAACTGGAAGAGAATACCTTCAAATTGGAAGAGAAAATTTCTATTCTCACCAACGAAAATAGTATGCTCCGTAAGGTAATACATGCAATCATAATACGAGTATATTATTTTGTTTTCTGCTAAAGAATTACTTCGTATATGTTCTTGTCTAATCTAATGATTAAAACTATGATTGGTCGGGTCAAATATATAGCTTCCATCTGCATAGATAAGACGAGTTTTTTTTGCTAATACCTAGGCCAGTACATTGTATCGACAATGTACTTTTCTCATAAAAGCAATACAGTATTTTAGTTTTGTAAAAGATCAATTTTGTGTATTTAGTGACGGAAATGCGAAGGTTACTCCCTAGTCCCTAAGTAATGAGTAATAAGGAATTGGAACCTTTTAGTTGCAATTTAAATTTTCCGATTTTGTTTCAAATCTCTGCACGACTCCCACCTACGAGTATATAACTTCAAATTTTGGTTCTCCCACTATATTTATTGCACTTGAAATTTTAAAAACTATGATGAATAGGTCGAGTTGAGTAAGAATACGTACAACATATCTAGGTTGAGTAAGAATACGATTTTCTCAATTTAATCAAAAGTTTATTTACAGGTACTTATGAACACCAGACCGAAGGTTGATGAAGACAAAGAAACGAAACATGAGTGATTTAACTACATGCCTATATTCTATATACGTAATTTATTCCTAGCTAATGTTGTATTGGACATTGTCAATCCCATAATAAGTTGCTTCTAAAAAACCGGTACATCGGAATAATTTACATGATTATGATTAAGCAACAATCATCTTATGGTATGCATGAATTCACGACAAGAGTTGTAACAATACGTAGTTAAAAATGAGTAACACCCATGGCATAATTGCAATTTACTTCATATTTGTGGTTCTTAAAGTTTAAACTTCTCAAATTGATTAATATACAAAAGGGTATTGTTGGAAATTTATGTCAAGTAGCTACATTTTTTTTGGTAATCCAAGGGAACACCCGAACACCAAGTGTCATCATGGTTGCCCTTGATAGTAGGTAATACCGCAGCACTCCCGTGTAGTGAGTCGAGTCGGGACCTCTCAATTCGCTGCCATATAATAACGCTTTGAGGCACTCCGCTCCCGCGCTCCACTACACTCAAGCCACTTTGATGTCAAGCTACATCTACCTAACTGAATACTACAAATAAGGAGCCTAATTAAATTGGATTTTATATGTGTATGTTAATTTCGTGTCGATCTATTTGGAGTCACCAATGGCGTGGTACTCCATATTTGGAAAATCAATTTGCAAAACAAAATTGACATGTGTTGCACTAATTTAAGTATGAATGTCTGCTGCCAAAAAAAAAAAAATGTATTAATGTCATTTGGGTGAAATATGAATGTGTATGACATCTCGCAATATGAATATGGCGTGGTTCATCTTACATTACTAGTTCATCACTTGTTTAAATTGCGGTCATTAGCAATTGCATGAAGTCCTAATAATCCAGTACGTAGATAATAAATTATACATATGATATAGTACAACCAGCTGTATAGTTTATGGGCATTATAATAAAATTTTTGAGTTTTTGTTTTAAAAATTATTAGTTTTACTATAACGTTTCTGAGTTCATTCACTTAAACATTGAGCACAAAAATTTAAAATAAAACTCAAAAACATTAATACACATATGCTAAAAAACAAATAAAGTTTGAGGAAATAAGTTCAGAAAAAATACACACATGCTTAAAAATAAATGGAGTCTGAGGTGATACATCTAATGTATGTTCCTTTTTCTCCTAATAATCTATCAACTAAACTGTAAATTATATTCATCACATCTGCTGAATTTCAGTAGCCACGACTCGTGAATGATGTTTGATTATTTCTATCATTATCAATATCGATTCAATATTAATTACTGATTGTGTCTTCAAACTTCTACCATAATTTATAAATGCAAAGTTTAGTTACATACACGAGAGTGCCTCAAAGCGTTGCAATATGGCAACGAATTGAGAGGTCCCGGGTTCGACTCCATACACGGGAGTGCAGCGTTATTACCTGTCATCAAGGGCACTTACCTAGTCCCCGGACTTGCAGGGTGTTCGTGTGTTACCTTGGGTCACAAAAAAAAATGTTTAGTTATTACATATTCACCCTTTTGTACTTTTGGCTCAAAATGTAGATGTTGAAATTATCTTTAAATTATTTTTCTTATTTTAATTAGGGTGTTACTCAAATTCGGTAACACCGGGTGTAGCCCTAGCACTTTCCTTATTATTACTGATTGTGTCTTTTTTATCAATTAGAGATATATTTTGTCGAGTCATTTTCAGATCGGGTTTTCGGGGTCAACAAAGCTCATGACATATCCAGGTCGGGTCGGGTCAATTCGGGTTTTGGGTCACATTCGGGGGTTGTAGCAGTTTGATCAATTTCAGGATTGGGTCTCGACCGGTTAGCCTTTTCGGGTCGGTTAATCATGTCGGGTTGGTTTTGCCAAGTCTAATTCATTAGTATTATATGTACACTAAAATATATTCCGTAGTACAATCACGGTCCCAAAATGACTTGACCTGGCTAATTTGAAATGACTCGAAACAACTTAACCTCGGAAAAATCAAAAATACCACTACCCAAATGTATCGCACACCCGAGCTCGCTCACCCATCCATAATTAATTGGCTGAATCTGTACCAACTGACCTACGTACTAGTGAGGTCCTAAATAACACCAAAATATATACGGACATGAACACAGAACACTGACACGTAACAGTAACACGTTAGTTAAATTTAATAAAATATATATTTTATATTTATAAACGTACTACGTACTATTTTATGTTTGCAGCAAATCACACATTTGAGATGTGTTATATTGGGTCGGGTTAATTCAGGTTCGGGTCAAGCTGGTCGGGTTATTGTGGTTGGGTAAATTTTGATGGGTCTAACTGTAACTCATTCTTATTTCCCACCCAAATCCATCTTATTATAATCAATCTCTCTCGTCATCTCATCCCTGGTATAAAGAGCATGCATCATCCAACCCCTAATTCAACTAATTTTCCCAGTAAGTTCACCATAAAACAACAAATATAATTCACCTTAAATTCAACTTGATTCCGTTTGAAGGTGTATCCAAAATATGTGCAAATACCATGAACACGTGCCTAAGACGTGTCCAAATAACATGGAGTCCCTGACACCTGCCCAAATAAAAGATGAGACACGGTTTTATAAGTGTTCGACGCATTTTTTCGAGCGCCGGTGTTGGACACGGATAAGCTGGTTAAGAGAGTGTCCATGTTACCCAAACTCAGCCAACTAGACTTGGTAAACGGGTCAGTCAGGTCAAGTTTCGGGTCGGGCCTGTTTGGATTTTATCACATTTCCGGTTAGTTGGGGTCGGGTCTTTTCGGGTTACAGGTTTATTTCGGGTTTGTTGGTCAGGTCAAGCGAGTCGGGTTATTTCGGGTGGGGTCATTGTTGGGTCAATGATTTAGAGAGAAAAAGTCATTTAAAGTCTCTTTAGGTCAATTAGAGTTCTATTTTGTGGGGGTTATTTTCGAGTTAGGTAGTTTCGGATCGGGACCTGTTACACGCCAAGAGAGCTCAGGTCATTTTTAGGGCCTCGGGTCAAATTAGGTTTCGGTCACATTTGGATACTGTAATTCGAGTCAATTTTAAATCTCAGACTAACCTTTTCAAATTGGATCAGTCGAATCAGGTTGATTTTGCAACCTCTACAGTAACCCAAGTGAGATCCAAGTAATTACATGTTGGATCAATGCCTTGAATCTGTTAGTCGACATCCCTCTACGGTCCGTTATTAGTATTGGGCTAGGGTTCTGTCTTGGGCCTTATTAGGTCAAATTTGTATTAGGTAAGAGAGTACTATATAAACTCTCTAACCCTCACCCTAGCAGTTATGCTTATCATACCGTCTGAAATCTGTAATTTGAAAGCTACTCACACATTAATA
>JAYMSF010000142.1:0-20265 GCA_036897335.1 Silene vulgaris | reverse complement strand
GTGAAAAAAGAAAGTGGCCTTGTGGAGTTGAATGAAGGGAGGAGTTCAAATATATGAAACTTTTAAATGATTACCTCAAAAACCCTAATTTAATCGGTTTTAGTAAACTTGCAATATTACTACGAGTAGTTTAGTAGTGAATAAATATAATATAAATACATATACATATACATGGTGGCTCAAATTGGTGATTAAAAATAAAAAATAGTCCGTAGGTGGTTGGGTTTATGAAGGAAGGAAACTGGAAAGGTTTGTTAGGTTCTGGTATTTGCATGCACACCAGCAGAGCAGCAGAGTTTTATTAGGTACTTGGTAAATTGGTATGCAGCAAGTTTAGGTAGTAGAGGATTGATGAATAGGCGGCGCTGTTATTACTTATTAGTTTGGAATTTGGATATCAATGGCGCATGCAAACAATAATCCAATCCTATCCTAATATCCTAATTCCTATAATCCTATCCCAGTGTTACTTTTCAAATATTCAATTGAATTGAATTGAATTGAATTGGTTTGGTTGCTGTCTTGTTGATGATGGAGTCAAGAATTTGCATGAACACCTCTTGCGGTGCAAAGTCGTCGTCTTGTGTTCAATGGAAGAAAGGCTGGGAATTAAAATCCGGACAAGTTGCGGATCTGTGTTTCAACTGCGGGTGAGTACTTGTTTCTTTGTTTGTTTTGCTGCAAACACCTAATCAATCATTTATCTATCTATTCCACAATTTTGACTTTTTTGAATTTGGCAGATCTGCTTACGAAAATCTGGTCTACTGCGATACATTCCATGTTGAAGAAAGTGGGTGGAGAGAGTGTAGTTTGTGCAACAAGGTATGACACTACGCGCACCATTTCTTTTTATATTTTCTATTTGCAGCATCCAGCATTACAGTATTTGTTTGTTTGTTGATTTTACTTTGTAATGCAGAAACTGCACTGTGGTTGCAGTGCTTCAGCTTCATTCCTTGAGATCCAGGATTTTGGCGGAGTCTGGTGTACTACCTGTGCTCGCTCTGCTGCCTCTCACTCAGTAACATTTCTATTCTATGCTTCTTTTAACTTATAACTCAAACACTAGTTATTTATTACAAGGGGATGGATCATGGATGAGTTTATACTGAAAACAAAATAGTTCACTATTACCATTCCAGGGAATGAGGATCTCTTATTTAGGCGAGGGCCTTTGAGACATTGGGTAATCCATAATAAATGGTTCATGCTGTTACTCCTGTTCAAGTCTTGGCATTTTCTGTGATGCAGGTCATGAGAGACGGAATCTCTTCCAAAGCTCAAACTTTGACCAACAATAACAATACTTGTGGCCTACAGAACTCTCATATTACCAGTAAAGCAGACTCTGTTCACTTGGGTAATGGGAATATTTTGGCTTTGGGTAACATTGTCCAGAACAACGGACTTAGTTATTCGCCTCATCATCTCATGGATGGAATTTGTGGGCAACCAAAGCTGGAGGCCAGTTGTTCACAAGAGGCTGTTGGCTTGGGTTTTCCAGATGAGTCTTATGGACTGATTGGACCCGCAGTTTGTGCTCCAGCTAGTGAAGATAAACACAATGCAGGGGTCAAGGATATACGAGGACCTCAAATTCCATCCCTCAATATAAACCTTCAATCACCCTCAAAGACTTCAAATTTTGCAATCAGTTTTCTCAGTGGTGTCGAAGACGGAGATAAGAGCAGACCATCACCCTGTCACTCAGGACAAAAGCCTCGCCACATTTTGCCAAAGCCTCCAAAAAGCAATCCCTCCAAAGGTGTTGATGCAAGTAAAGGTACACCAATGCGGGTGGCACGACCTCCTGCTGAAGGGCGGCTGAAAAATCAGTTGCTTCCACGTTACTGGCCTAGGATCACAGATCAAGAATTGCAAAAGCTATCTGGGGAGTATCCTTCAAATAGCTGTCCTTCTTTGAGTTTGTCTATTACTATTCATGTTGTGCATGTGTTTATAGCATACATCTACAGGCGGTCAAGCGCGCGCACACACATACATATTCATACACACAAACACATGTTTTTGAAGGATACAGACAAACACACATTATCTTTTTTTTTTGCTTTATTTGTGCTGTTTTTTTCTGTACATTGGCTGTGTATGTTACCTTCCTTAATTGCACTATCTCCTAGGTTGAATTCTACAATTGTCCCGCTATTTGAGAAGATTCTTAGTGCTAGTGATGCAAGTAAAATTGGCCGCTTGGTTCTCCCCAAAGCATGTGCAGAAGTAAGTTGTAATCATATGATGCATTTCCTGGGATCATACCAGCTGGCTATGTAAAACTACCCCAGCTCCATATTGTATTTATCATTCTCGTTTGAATTTGGTAGTCAACCGAATTTCAACTTTAGTCTCTAATTTCTCTAAGTATATGTGGTTAATCTAGCTGTACAACATAGAATTTTGGTATTTTGATATAACAAAACAACTGTTTTTATATTACCATGCATCATTTATAAGAAAAGTTGCTAGTATATCATATTGTGAGAATATATGGTCAAAATTGATAATTTTTGACAACCAAATAAATGTGGAGGCAATATAAATGAGGTGGAGGGAGTATTGTTCATGAAGGTTCTGTTAGCTCACTTGTTTCGTTGTTCATGCAGACATATTTTCCTTCTATTAATCATTCAGAAGGTCTTCCATTGAAAGTTCAGGATGTCAAGGGGAATGAGTGGACATTTCAGTTTAGATTTTGGCCAAACAACAATAGTAGAATGTATGTTTTGGAAGGTGTGACCCCCTGCATACAGGCCATGGAGTTACAAGCTGGCGATACAGGTACCCTCTCTCTCTGGCTTTTTATCTTGTCAAAGAACATAGGAGATTCATTATTATTATACATGTCTAATTTACTGTAATTGAATATAATCTTTGAGGTACTTCTTTCTTTAATCTTCGACAGTTGAATGTGACATGAGTCATATGGCACTAAGACACTCCCTTTTTAAGCAAAAAATCTTGTTAAAATTTTCGCAATTTAGCCAACCTCAGGCATGCAACTGAGCCTTTTAACATAGACAAAAACTATGGAGGAGCAAAGCTTCCACATTTACTTCATTGAATTAAAGTTTTAGTAACTCAAGTAGTCAAGCGTATGCTCAGTTAGTCAGTTGTGGTGGTGAATCCTCTAGTTATTTTAAAAAACTTGGACTTCTTAAATAACCACGACATAATATCTTTGACTTTCTTTGATGGGATGAGTCTGAGATATAATGGTATTATATTGTCTTCAACTCAAAAGATGCTGAAGGTTTGATTCGTTGATAGCACAAGCATGTAGCTGTGGCCGTTTCATCTAGGAGCTTCTGACAGGGTAGCGAATATGAACTTTTTAGTTAAGTATTGCGAGTAGTCTCCAGTCTGCCATATATTATTATGCCTTCGAGCAATTACATTGTTCGACTGAGATATTATTGTTGAAGTCACTGGTAAGCACCAGGCACATGTTCAAATGAAGCATTGGACTGAGTGCAATGGAAAAAGAGATCAGCATACTCTGGTAGTGTGGTGTCATGGATACAAGTGAGTTGTCATTGAAAGAAAGGGGAGAAGAAAAAAGAATAAAGAGTTTGCTGATCTTTTACATCAAATCACTGTACCATTATTCTCCACTTTGCTTATATTGAATAGACCATTGTTACATTCGAGACTTCTATCGTTTAGCGCCCGTGGCTCACTTTTACTCTCCTATGTTATGAATTTCTTGGTGTGGTGGTATTCTGACCCTTTTTTCCACTTTAGATACCCCTATTTATGTCCTGAAGCATTGTGTTTCCACTTTCCAGCCTTTGAGGCGCATTATCTTCCTCTAATTGTGGATGTTTGGTCCTAGTTACATTTAGCAGGATAGATCCTGGAGGCAAACTTGTCATCGGCTATCGGAAGGCATCAAATGCTCTTGAAATCCAGGTTTCATTCCTAATCTTGTTACATCTGATCCACCTTGCTGCAAATACGCTGTTAGCTGATATTGCTTTTTAAAAAAACAGGAGACACAAACATCATTGGTGAACCCTAATGGTGTGCCGTCTGGAGAGAGCTTGTGCCATGATGTGACTGATGGCTTGGCTACTGATACTGGTCCTTCTGGTCAACACTTGACAAGAGGCCTAGAAAATCATCTCACTTTTCTTCCTGAGCAGTTGGAAACTTTGAACGGAGATACTGTTTTAAATAAGTATGAGAAGATAAGCATGGTGAGCAAGGATGCATCGCAGCAGCCTAACCCGGCACCCCTGAAGAAGAGAATGCGAGATATTAGTTCTAAAAGCAAGAGGTCAATCATGCACAATGAAGATGCCGTTGAAATTAGACTTTCATGGGAGGATACTCAAGACCTGCTTCGTCCTCCGCCAAATGCAGAACCAAACATTGTCCTGGTTGAGGATATTGAATTCGAAGAATATAGCGTAAGTTTGATCAAATTTCTTTTTAAAGAAACAAGGTTTGATTTATATGGAGGTTGCTCTATATTGGGTCTTTGTTCTTTTCCTTCGTCACTCTCCTATTCGTGTAGATAGGTAGTTGTATTATTTTATATTTAAGACCTTTTCATAATCATCAATTTTATGCCTTTTAGGAACCTCCAGTTTTCGGTAAAAGAACATACTTCACCGCCGCTCGACTGTCAGGGTAAGTTAACACTTGACATTTATATTTAAATTTTCTAGTCCATTTCATTGCAGTTTAGAGCTGGATACATAGTTTCTTTTTATTTTAAATAATACTTTAGAGTTTTCTTCATCCCAAATTTAGTTCCAAAAAAGGGAACACTAATTTGCAATAAAGTAATACTTAACTAGAGGAATGGGATGTTCTCTACTTTGTTGTACAAAGTTTTAGGAAGGGATCAATTATTTTGCGACAGCCCTAAAATGAAATGGAGACAACGTAATTGGGAATATTATTATGTTTTACAAGATTAGGGAGGGAGTAGTTATCGTTACCTTCATCCCAAATTTAGTTGTCCATTTGACTATGACACTCAAGCCTAAAATATTTTGATTGCCAAATTAATTTGAGTACAAGTATCTCAACACAATGCAATCTCAATACAACAATACATGACTGCTAATCTCCTACGACTCCCAAAGAGATTGCTTGTTGTTAAAGGACACTACTCAATAAAACCAGCGTTTTGAAGTTATAAGATTTAGTACTCAAGAAAGGATATACGAAATAATTTATTGGGTCATTTGCCGAGTTACAGGTTCTCTCAAGCGAGGGCTTCGCGCCGCACTTTATAACTTTATTCATAGTTTGACATATCCAAAAGCTGCGGAACTGGTCCTTAAACCTCATTAACTCATTAACCCAATCCAAGACTCTTGGACGAAAAAAGGTTCGTTAGACCTCCACTAAGTCCTCGAGAGCCCACATTACAAGCCCAAGGGCCAAAGAGGTTTCATCCTAAAACCAATTGTTGATAGGAGGTGTAGCCCCTTGGTTTATAGTAGTGAATTCCCTTCTCATTTTACCAATGTGGGACACTCACATGTGGGTAGACCACATAATGGAGCTCTTAACAGGAAAACAATTTGAATTCATGTCAAAACATAAATTCGAATTGGTTAGAAGTTACTACCTTTCGGCACTACTATTGGATGATTAAAGGTTGTATTCGAATTGCTGACCTTCTCTTATGCCATATTTCTTGTATCTTCTATCCTAATTTAATGTGTTGAAGCCTTGAAGGTGAAGAAATCTATTTGTCTTGTCCTAGTAGTGATGGTAATATGGTATTAACAACTTCGTGATTAAGTTTCTATTGAAGTTCAGGGTGCAAGAGCAATGGGCTCAGTGTGATAATTGTTCAAAGTGGAGGAAGTTACCAGCAGATGTCCGCCTTCCGCCAAAGTGGACATGTTCAACAAATATCTGGGATCTAAGCAGGTTTCCGACATTGTTGTTTGTCTTGTGGTTAAATTAATGGATATTCTTATTGATCTTGAATGCCATGCTGGTTTCCTGTAGGTCTTCCTGTGCTACATTAGAGGAGATGAATTCGAAGGAACTTGAAAGTGTGTTCAGATTTAAAAAAGGTTTGTCAGAATACACAGTTTATATTGCAGGATAACAAAAAATTCCATTGTTGTCTTTCATTCGCTTAGTAGACTGCAGAAAGTTAACTAATAAGAAGAATGTGGATTACTGAGACGGAAAGATATTAAAACATACTGGAAATCTCAGGGATCACTAAAATCAACTTTGCGTATGTCTGCAGACTCTGCAAAGTCCATTTTTTGGAAGGAAGGAATGCCACCACATCACAGTTATCTCCATCATGTGTGAGCCCGCTAAACTCCCCCCTTCAACTACATTGCACAACCCAAAGCATCAATCCTACAACAATCTCCATATAAATTAAGCAAATTATACCAGCAGGCAAACCCAGTGAATAGCCCCTCTTGTTGGCTTCAAAAAAACAACTCACATTTTCAAGCCTGACTATGAGCACTAATACAGTGACACTACTTAACCGAAATAAGCCAAGGAAAAAACCAGGCTGTTGCATAAGCCTAATTAGGATTATATCCCCAAGCCATTTTCAATGAGAATTGACTTGTATTCTAAGTTACAAAGTCACCCAATTTTATCTTTTGATTTGGGACAAGCAGCTAACACCTGAACCCACGATGGTATAATAGGGCAGAACGTTGAGTTCTTTTTGCTTTGTAGTTGGGGCTTATTATTATCTGTTTGAATACACCACCTTAAACCCAAGTTAATCTTCCTCCAAAATTTGGTGGTCAACCAATATCGACTTTGATCACTAATATCTCCGAATATATCCAGAGATAGAATGTAGAGTTTGTTCTGATTTATCAAAACCATCATTTCCACATTGATATATTACTATCAAGAACATTCAATTTTGTGTGATGGGGATTTCTATTGGAGGGCTGTGAATGGATTGATATATTACTATTAAGAACTTTCAATTTTGTTCTCTGCAGTCCAAGCTTTTATTATTTTACCCTAACATTGTTCAATGTCTGGAGGAGAATAGACCAATGAGATTGTTTACTCTGAATATTTCAGATTTTAAGAAGCAGAAAGTACTAGAAAGCCCTGAATCATTCATAAGATATGAGTCTTCAGGATTAGATGCTCTAGCTACAGCTGCCACGTTGGGTGACCATGCAGAGCCATCAACTGGTGCCACTACAAGGCATCCGAGACACCGTCCTGGCTGTTCTTGCATTGTCTGCATTCAACCCCCAAGTGGGAAAGGCAAGCACAAGTCTTCGTGTGTATGTAATGTGTGTTTGACAGTGAAACGCCGCTTTAAAACACTAATGATGCGCAAGAAGAAGCGTCAGTGTGAACGTGACGCTGAGCTGGCTAAACAAAATTGCCATGACCACCCGATCAAAGGATCCCCACCTGTAAAGAATCCATCTACAGATGGTGTGATAGTTGAAGTTTGTCCCAAAAATGATATCCTAGTAAAAAAGCAATCAGTTGGTGAGAGCTGCAGCAAAGATGGCATAGATTTGAATTGCCACCCGATTCGTGAAGACATTAGCAAAGGGGTTGTTCAACCGAGTAAAGCAAGCACGAGTCCTGCTCAAACAGCCAAAGATCCTTTAGATATTTACAAGAACCCAAATGAGCTTGCAAACCTCCTGCAGAAGCAGCCAACAAATAATGATTCCTCTCATCAACAAGCAAACGTGTGCAGCGAGGGATGTTTGTCCTCTATAAGGGATTGTCATACCTCAGATAATTAAGGTACATGAACAAGAGGTTGTTGATGGATTCAAAGTGGTTCACTTTAGACAAGCAAAAAGCGGTCCCATCTTGGACCTTTTCATCTTTCGTTAACCCTGGCTTAACATTGCTATGTGGTTGGTTCATCAGATCTTTTTCTCACTGATGGATTTTTTTTTTCCCAATTATGGGGACTGGCCACTGGGGAGAGAATAAGTCGCTGTGATGACACGGATGCGTTAAGCTCCATTGAGCTCTCGCCAGTTCCCCATCTAAAAGCAAAGTACTATCACTAAACATTCACCTCATCGTGTAGTTTTTCCCGTGATAAGATATGGTGTAATCATGATTCATGATATAGTCTAAAGAGATGTAGAGATACTAATATACACGAATGTGGGAAGTAACATTTTTTAACTTCTGCGAATATTTATCATACTTTTTATTTTATTGTATTTACATTTATTTATACTAGTTGGAATCCCGCGTGCTACGCACGCGGTATCCAACTCTTATCTACTATGACAAATGGCAACGCCAGTCGAAGATCGATTATTGTATCACTAAAATAGAATGAGATACAATTGTGGAGCAAGCAGTGGAGTTGACGGAGGAGATGAATGATGATAAGGAGGGAGTTTAACTAATGATTGGAGTTTCATAATCGTTTTGATATCCTAATAGATTTATTACTTTCTTTGACCAATTACAAGTTTTATTCTTTGTGACGAGTATTTTAACTAAAGATTTCTCTGTCCAAAATATAACCAAGACAGATAGGTTAAAAAGGGTCAAATATGTTAAATAGGAAAAAAGACGGTCTAAAATGAGGATACGTAGTTGTGAAGTTGAAGTTGAGTTTTTCAACGCCCCCACCTGGTTGAGTCTCCTACCCACATACGTGGCCCCTTTGTTATGAGTATGTAGGTCTTTATCATGGAACGCGTCCTTGAAAAGAAAAAGAAATAAAAAATCAAAGGGTGGCGCGGGGGAGGAAGAAAGGCGTGTTATTTTAATAGAAACACTAGTAGAAGTAAAATGTAACACTAGTTGTTAAGATTAACATAACAATTAGCATTTAACAAGGTGTCTGTCTCATCATGATTGGTCATACTATTAATGGAGTATATAATAATATTATAAAATGGGAATGTTGGTCCAACCACACCAATTTTGAATTGTGAATTGTGAATTGTGAATTGTCTCATCCAGCCTGTTTTGAATGTACATCGCTGTTGGCCGGCCATAAACAAACAATAACAAGAAACAAAAGAGAGAAAAAGTAAGATATTAATCCAGAAAGAAAAAAGAGGCTGTAGTTTAAATACATAGAAATTCATTTGAAAGAATCCTATACACCAACAATCCCCTCTTCCCCTCCGAAGGGAAGTAATAATTTGATTCCATACATGGTAGAAGTTTTGCTTGGTAAATACGAGGTAGGGAGGCTGCTAGGATGCGGTGCATTCGCCAAAGTGTACTACGCCAGGAACATCAAAGATGGCCAGAGCGTTGCTATCAAAGTCATCAACAAGAAGAAGATTTCTGGTACCACCCTCATCTCCAACATCAAGAGGGAGATCACCATCATGAGGCGCCTCCACCATCCTTCCATCGTCCGCCTTTTCGAGGTCCTCGCCTCCAAGTCTAAGATCTATTTTGTCCTTGAATTGGTCAAGGGTGGCGAGCTCTTTGCCAAGGTCGCCAAGGGACGTTTTTCTGAGGACCTTGCCCGCAACTACTTTCGTCAGTTGCTTTCTGCCATTGCCTACTGCCATTCCAGGGGTGTCTACCACCGTGATCTCAAGCCCGAGAATCTGCTGCTCGATGAGAATGGCAACCTCAAGGTCTCTGATTTCGGCCTCAGCGCCCTCAAGCTCGATGACAATAACAATAACAATAACAATAACCACCTCCTCCAAACCCTATGCGGAACTCCAGCCTACGTCGCCCCTGAAATCCTCGCCAAGAAGGGATATGACGGTGCCAAGGTTGACATCTGGTCTTGCGGGATTATCCTTTACGTCCTCACCGCAGGCTATCTTCCCTTCAACGATCCTAACCTCATGGCCATGTACAAGAAGATCTACAAGGGTGAATTCCGCTGCCCCAAATGGATGTCCTCCGACCTCAAGCGCTTCCTTTCTCGCCTCCTCGACATCAACCCTGCTACCCGCTTCTCTGTTGATCAGATCATCCGTGACCCGTGGTTCGCTAAAGCCAAGGATCAAAATTCCACCTTCCACTTGACCGTTTCTGATCAAACATCTCAACCACCTCCTCCTCCTCCTCCTCACCAGCTGGAGACTGCCAGTAGTAGCTCTTCTTCCCTCAACGCCTTTGACTTGATCTCCTTCTCGTCTGGCCTTGATTTATCAGGCTTGTTCCATGACCCCTTCAATCCCATTGTACACTCTGAGAGGTTTCTATCAGCGGAGCCTGCTTCTAAGATCCTAGACCAGATTGAGAGAGCTGCATCATCTGAGAATGCCAAGGTCAAAAGAAACAAAGACGATCATGCAGTTGACTTGGAAGGTCCTAGGGGTCATTTTGTGGCCAGGTTGGAGATTACCCCCTTAACAGACCAACTCCTTGTGGTTGAGGCCAAGACCAAAGGCGGAGACTCCGCTTCCTTCACCCTCTTTTGGACTAACAAGATCCGACCCCATCTTTCAGGATTATTGTATCACCCTGATACTGAGCCACCGCCATTAACAACTACTCATGCTGCTGAGGATGCTTCAATAGGTTTATAAATAAACTACGAATTGTTATATTGTCATGAAAATTTTGTTGATGTTTTTACTGAAGAGACATTGTAAAGGCTGGTTGCTTTATTCGGACGAGTCCAAGTGTTGGGTGTGGTTTGGAAAGGTAGAGCTGAGGATAGCCTGTGGTAGAACATGGGTATGCTGTACCACCTGTGATTCGACAAATATTGTGCATTTTGTGATCTAAAATCTATCATATAGATAGATAATACTCCATATGTATATTTATTTTTTATTTTCTTACTACACATTTTGCCTTGTAAATTCCAAGTCCTTGTCATTTGTTGTTATTGCTTATTAGCATTTCTGCACTGTTGGCTGTTGCTATGAGGAAGCTTTAAACAGGAATGGTTACTTGATGATAATGCCAAAACTAAGAAGGCCAAGGTGGGGGTTTTACACATTGCCTGCCTGGGTGAGGTCGCCTTCTAGATACTGTTTATATTGGATAGGTAGCATAAGGAAATACTCCGTATCAAATTGTGATTCTTGTTTGTACAAAAAATACAATAAAATGTTATGTCCAAGTTGTTTCTAATTACCTACTGTATTGCCAAAGAAAGAGGCCAACATGATGCAGGCACTAACGAATCTGAATCACTGAATTGTGAATGATGATACAGACAATCCTAGAAATTACAAAAATAGATTGAAAACGACAATTAATGAAGTAATTGTGAATGATGAAGAAAGCCTATTATGAGAATTGACAAAGGATGAGCATAACAAAATATGCAGCAAGCAATTTGTTGGACATGGTTTGTTACTCTAGTATCATTAAATTAAATGACTTAAAATGGCAAAAATTACATTACAAAGGAGGTAGTGATTCAGTAATTAGGGACTGGACACTAATTGCAAATTGTCGAAGATGCCATAATAATTCTGTCAAGCTTGGAAATTAAAGCAAGTAAATTAAAGATTGAAGAAGAGGACAACTTACTGCTTGGGTTGTGGGATTGGGATTTGGGAGTCTTGACTCTTGAGAGCAGCATTCCGAGCAAATGTGCCAAACTGCGAATGACTCTTGCCAACAAATACGAGTATGTGGTTTTGATTCGGGTTATGTTGCCCGACTTGGTTTTTAATCTTTTTCGGGTCCATTTGGTTCAACTCTGGTTGCTTTACAACTTCACATGTTGGGTCATATTGAGTTGATTTAACTAGGCGTTGTATTTAGTTAATCTTGGTTATTCATTCGGCTAATTTTAAATTTGGGTCTTTAATTTTTATTTATTTTTTTGTCAATTGAAGCTCGCGCACATAGTCTGATTACAATAAGGGGGGATTGGAACCTGAGACTTAATGTCCACAATACCTCGTCTTAACCACTAAACTAAGACATCTTCGATAAGGTCTTTAATTTAATGCGAGGTAATCAAAAGTATTTTTATCGGTGTTAAATTTAAATGCTGGGATGAATGGAGAGTTTCAAAATTTGAAATTAATTCTTTATTAAGATTCGTTTTACGTTGATTAGTTACATTGTCACTATTAATAATTCATCATCTTGAAGATTTTTAAACATCAATTGGTTTTACGTCGATTAGTTAGTTTAATGTTGTTTCGCTTCGTAATTCGTTATTTTGATTTTAGAAAAAAAAAAACGACTTATTTTACATCAATTAGTTTAACGAATTTCGATTGGTGGATCAAATCTAAAGTTTTTTACTCCGTAGTTGTTTGTTTGTTATTCGATATTAATTGTTGCCGATTAAATTTTTGTGGACACTTTGTTCGAAATGTTTGGATTGAAATGGGCAATTTAAAAAGTTGATTAAATAAAAAATGAGAAGGCAACCCAATGAAACCGAATATGGGCCGAAAGATGTTATATAAGTGTTGGAGGTAAATAAAAAAATTCCCATTCCCCCGTTGTGCCATTCAATATTCCCGGTGGTGAGAGAGATGATGATGTCCGGCGACATTCCCCCAAATCAGACTATCTACATCAAAAATCTGAATGAGAAGGTCAAGAAAGAAGGTTGCTTCTCCTTTTCCCTCTTTTTTTTTTTATTTAATTTATATTTATATTTATTTTCTAGGGTTTGAGATTTTTCCTATTTTGGTACTCGCTCGATTCGATTCACTATTTAGTTACTCTAGATTACCAACCTTGTAGACGCCTATTTGATACTGATTATGACTGACTGGAGTTGACACCATTCATCTATAGAATAGATGAATGAATGAATGAATGAGTGAATAGTAGACAAGATTTTTAGGGTTTACCTTTGAATTGAATATGAAAATAGACGGCATTAGTTTGATACTTGTTCATTTATTTAATTAATATGTATGAGAATCTGAATCCTCTCTTTTACTTAGAATTGAAGAGGTCCCTCTATTGCTTATTCTCTCAATTCGGGAGAATTCTAGATGTTGTCGCCTTGAAGACCCCTAAACTTCGAGGCCAAGCATGGCTCTGCTTTAGTGAAATTACTGCTGCTAGCAATGCTGTCCGTCAGATGCAGAACTTCCCTTTCTATGATAAGCCCATTGTCAGTCTTCCTTCTTATTTCAATCATTCTTTAACTACTTACTACTCCCTATCATTCTTAATTCTTAACTCTTTTCTTGTTTCAGCGAATACAATATGCTAAAGCTAAGTCTGATTGTCTTGCAAAAGCAGAGGCCACCTTTACATCCACCAAGGAAAACAACAAGAAACAACAAGACCAAGGTTTTCTTTTTCTTCTAATCATCCCACTCACTGTTTTTTTCTCAATTAGGATGCATAAGTCGATACCAAATTGCACCTGACCTAGTCGGACCTGGTATACTAGTAGGCGCTTGCTGACTTGCCATGACATTATTCCGTCCATGTGTTGTCCGAATGTAATAAAACAATGAGGAGGAAGTAATGATTAAATCACCTCTTCCTTCCTTGACCTTTTCAAACTTATAATTTCACTATATATCTTCATTTCTTCTTACTGTTTTTCCATTTTTCATTGTTTTCACAATGGAAGTTCTATACAATAATGGACCCCGTTTCATTTTGGAACTAAGGCTTTGTTATTGTTAAGAGTGTGACAGTTCAAATCCTGTTTTGGTAACTGTGTTCTGGGTTACTGCATTGTATATCATGGTGTTTGCCAACCTTATTTCCTCTCATCTTGATTTTATTAAAAAATTGGTGTTATTTCTGACATTATCTACTCATTCAGCTGAAAAGAAGCGACATACTGAAGGAACTCAGCAAAATGCTAATGGTACTGCTAATCAAACCAATGGCGGGACATATGTAAGTAAATGCAACAACCTTTTCTTTCTATTTTACCTAAATTACTTCCTACAGAGTATGTGCATAATTCCTTGGCATATAAAAGTAAATGTTGCTTTCTCCCAACCTCATCCAGCCTATTGATTTAGAAATGTTGCGACTAAAAATTTATGTCCCTGGAATGCTTTCTGCTTTTTCTTCCTGGTCTCTTGTATTATACTGTCATGCTTGAGAGATGTCTCGTCTGCTGTGCTGTTGTGTTATGATGCACAATTTTTCACTTACAGCTGATGTTTTATTGCGATGACAGGCTTCACAACGCAGACCAGGAGGGCGGGAAGCTGCAACTCCAAACAATATCTTGTTTGTTCAAAATTTACCATATAACACAACAAGCTTGATGGTGAAAATGCTGTTCGAGCAGTACCCAGGCTTCAGGGAAGTGCGGATGATTGAAGCAAAGCCTGGCATTGCTTTTGTGGAGTTTGAAGATGAAGACCAGTCAACAGTAGCAATGCAGGCGCTTCAGGGATTTAAAATCGATCCTCAGAATCCTATGGAAATCACTTATGCAAAGAAGTGAAATTTCTCATCTCAATCACATTGTATACCTGGTATCTGATTTTATAGTAGTTGTAATGGTATTTTGGTTGGTGAAGCGGTGAATCAGATTTTCTCTTTGTAATATGCTCCTTAAGTACCCGATATCTGATTTTATAGGGGTTGCAAGGGTATTTTACCTGATTATGTAGTAGAGAACATATTCTAAAGTTTTCAGCCTTTGTTTTTTTCATTGATGACTGGCAAATTAGGATGGCTGTGGATTAGCTCTGGTCGCGTCATTGCTGCTACACTTTCGTGTGGACAAATTTTTACGACTTCTTTAATCTAGGACGAGGAAGAGGTTGTAATAGAGAGCCAACATCCAGAATTTGAAGAAACCATAATCGAAAGTTTGAGAGCTTTTACAGCTTAAGTGGTAAGCTGAGTGATACCAATTAGAGGAACATTGTTTGTATTACCAACAGAAAATTGTAATTTCATTCTAGATAATGTAGAAAACAATTTCCTTAATGTGTCACAGAAAAACAAACACCTATGGACTGCATAAAAGAGTCGTTACTATATTTCAATTTCAAAACACCGCAAGTCAATGAGCACAGACATTGGGGTTGGGATGGAGAGCATCCTGAACAAGTGTTGGTGTTGGATTTCTTCATCAAAATGATCTTTCAACTGCTACAGGGAATTAATGCTGGTCAGCCACTGCTCATGCAAAATGATCTTTAAACTGCTGCCCTGCATGAACGCCAGTTTTCCCTACTCTATTTCAAGCTCTTATTCTGCGTAAGCTGAATTTTTGAAAAGATACGTCACTGTTTCCTTACAGACTCGCCTGGATTTGTGCTGGGATGTAGCGATTTAAATTTTGTTTGACGCTTTTGAATTTTGCTCGACGCTTTTATCTTGGCATGTCTTTTGTCACTGTCAGTCCTAAAATTCATGTTTTTGATACCTGTTTATTGGGAGCAACTTCAATTAACATAATTGCCAACAACTACTACAGTAAATTTGATGAGGAAATCTCACACTCGCATAGTTCACACTCACTGTTTCGCTCCGGTCGCCATCACAGAACACGACAAATCTTGCATCGTGCTGTAGCTGTACCGAGTCCAAATAGGGGGCTTTAAGAAAGTGAAGCTCCATACATCCTTCAAAGCTATGCTGCCTCAGTCTCTTATAATTATGGAGCATATGGAATGCCGTGGTTGTGTACTTGAATGGAGAGACGAAGCGTTTCAGCCCCAGGTCATCTATCTCCACCTCTCTATGTGATTTGGTTCGAGGATTACATTACAAATTTACAATGGGTCTGTTCATTGAAGATGAGATGAAACTAGTAAAGGCAATAGTGAAGATGCCAAAAATGGAGGGATACTCCATTACTCGGTATGACTACTTGTGAGCTGTGGCCTGTGAATGTAATGCCTCCTATTCACCTCCCTCAGCCGCCGGCCAGTATGACTTTGACTATTTGTATCAGAGGATACATTTCAATTCAAGGCCTCTTTAGTCAATTCTTGTGCATGCTTTGTCTGCCATCCATCCCCTTCAACCACCGCTATGTGAAGTCTGAACCATGAATTATTCTCAACATCGCCATCAATGAAGTCTCTCTTTCAAATTTGCTAACTAGGTTTCCTACGTTTAACTATCTACTACTTGAGACTTTTAGCAGTTTTTGCACTATAAACTTCCTTTCTTCATGCCATTCTTTTCCACTAAGTTTCATTTCTCCTCTCCTTCGTCCCCCAGTATATATAAATAATACTATCGTCTTCATTTACTACTCTACAGCACCAACGCCAGCCTCTCCACTAGGCCAATATGTATATCTACTTCCCTGATATAGTAATTATTTTCGTTTTTTACTCAGGCCATTTTTCTCATATGTTATGTAGTATAGTAGCAGTAGTAGTAGAAGGTTGAAGCCAGTTTTCAAGAGTTAACAAATCAACAAACTCTCTGTGGTTGCTATTTCTGCCTAAATTTGACCCCTCGCCCATACCCCGCCTGATCAACAGAAACTCTGTGATTTTATATATATCTTCAATATGATTTCTAATGAAAATTGAATGGTGACAGGGGAAGTGAGGAGGTTCTTCCGCCAGTTTTGAACTCTACTTCTAAGCCCCCTCCTGTATTCGATGGAACCACCAGGTGCTTCTTGCTTCCTTTTTTTCGCAGAATTATTAGTTTGTGATTCCGAATATATACACAACAAATAACTCTCCAAAGTCCAAACCCTGGCTAAAAGTAACTGTTTCTCTTTCGCATGATATGAATGCTTTAGGCTGTACACTGCCTATACATGTCCTTTTGCCCAGCGGGTCTGGATTGCCAGGAATTACAAGGTTTGTGGTCTACATTTGAACATGAATCTTAATTCAACACCGCGACTAATTTATCTGAGGTGCGCAGGGCTTACAAGATCAAATCCAACTAGTTCCCATTACTATGGATGACAAACCAACTTGGTACAAGGACTTATACCCACCAGCTGAGGTACACAACTTGTTTTATCTTGTCTTTGCTATACTTTGCGGCTAGTCAAGGACTCTCCAACTATGATATTCTTTGTAGGTTCCTTGTTTGGAGCACAATAATAAAATCAAGGGAGAAAGTCTGGATTTGCTCAAGTATTTAGACGCTCACTTCCAAGGACCATCTCTATACCCTGATGTAAGTCAAGCAAGGACTTCTCATATCGGAGTATCGCCTTTTGGAATTCCAGTCTCTTAACCTTTTTGCATCTTTCCTTTTCCAAAATATGCAGGATGCTGTGAAATTAGAATTTGCCCAACTGCAATTTGCGAATGCTGACGCATTTGGCGCAGCTGTCATCACTTACCTTAAAGGAGGCTCTGATCTTGACAGTGAAATTTGTATGAATTCTAGAGCTTCATTTATCTCGCCTTGTTTATAGGCTTATAGCAGCCATGACTATGACAATTCTTTCTTGCTCGCTTTCTAGGTGTTCTTTTTGACAAGTTAGAAGAGGGTCTGTCTAAATTTAATGATGGGCCGTTCTTCCTTGGCCGATTCAGTGCAGTAAGTCAGCCTCTATAAACATTGTGGGTTACTTCTTCTGGTTGTTGTAGTATTTTGAGGTTGAACTGTAAGATTGTGACACGACATTATGGCTTTCACACTGTCTAGCACACTTAAGTTCCGAACTGTTACCCATCCATGATGTAATAGTACATACTGGCACAGAATACTATGACACCATTCTCTGTGACTCGGAGAGGGGATCTGAGTTGTAATAAGGTACTTTGTCGTATATCAGGTAGACATTGCGTATGCTCCGTTTATAGAAAGGTACCAGCCACTGTTGCTAGAGTTAAAGAGCTATGAGATTACAAAAACCAGGCCCAAGCTAGGTGTTTGGATCAAGGTACACCGCTGATCACCCTATAACTCTACTTAATGATGAGCAGGCATTAGGCAACCTAAAAGCGCTGTGTAGCATTTTTCAACAACACTGCAATGTTGTGCAGGAAATGGACAAAATTGAAGCCTATAAACAAACCAAACGGGACAGCAAAGACCTAACTTCACATATCAAGAGGCATGTCTTGGTAAGCAACGGTACCTGAAGTTAGAGGCTTGCTGTTACGTTGCAACTTGCTAATGAGACATCAATGTGATTATATGCAGGGTAAGTGAAGATGGTGTCAGCCGCAAGCAAGAGACCTGCCTGCCATATTGACTCCAATATGATTTTAGTTTTTAGTCTTTGATGTGCAATCCTATGTTCTATCCTTAGTAGGTCAACATTGTTAGTTTTCGACATAAATATGTGACAGCATTAAGAAAGTTATGTCAATCTTGTAATCGACAAATATTTATTCGCCAATAACGTTTCTTGTATCGTGAAGTACTAAGTATTTTTGCATTATACAACGCAATTTAATGTGTCATTCAAATACAGTCAGTCTCTCAGTTACTTTAACACGAAGGTAAGGTTGTATAAACAACAAACACAAGGCACTAAGGTAAGTGTAATGTTGTTAATTGGCTAAAAATGAGATTCTTTACTATAGGTTGTCTCATAGTGCCTGATTTGAAGGAATGGGAGACATCTTGACAAGTCACTAATAAACGCCATGACAGGCTTAACCCAGACATCAGATAATCGATTTATTAACGTGATTACGGTAGATAGCAATGACTAAGCTAGAAGCTTTTATCATCATTGATACATAGGGTATCTGTATCACTCCCCCCTTATCCCCTCCAGACTTGAGGCATCCAACATTTTCAAGGTCACTAAAATTTGAAGAATGTAAGACATGCATTAACAACACATACACACGCCGAAGAATGGAAGTCTATGCTATCTCAAACAAGTTGTTGAATTTATTGTAATTTTTGCATACCAAGACGAGCAACATAGCTAGTATACGACATACCGACAGAGCCTAACATAAGGCCCGCTACTGAGCTGTTATTTACAAGCAAAAGAGCAGAAACTGAAGTTGAGTGAAAAGCAACAGTAGCAGTCTAGCAGAGGCAGTAGGAAGCCCAGAATTGGGCAAAAGAGTCTTGTAAGAAGGTGTTGCTCCCTGATTATGCGTCTTCAGTTTTGTCAGGCATTGTGATTTGTGACAGAGGGAATAGGTGAACGGACAAGGAGGCCCTTGAGACTGATGTGAGAGTCCTTGAGAGAAGCCGACAAATTTTGAGTAGTATCAACATCCATTAACCTGCCATCCTTGACCACCACCTTCACTGCATTCACACAAAATGGAATTAGAACAACAGATGAGTTACTGAAAATCAAGATTCTCATTCCAAATATTCCGACTCTATACCAAACCTATGATTTTGCAACTCAGACTATTCTGTATTCATCAACATTATAATAACAAACAAGAATGTCAACCGTCAACAATACAATTCATATTTCAATTTTCAGATGTATCGCCAGTAGAAAACCCGACCAATCATTAAAGAGAAAGAATACCCCCATTTTCATTAGCGCAGTTTTCTCTGACCATATGTGCGTGCTATCAAGTAACAGATTTGTCAAATTAACATGCGGCCAGAAAAACTCGCTCTTTATGAAAGCAAAACAAGAAAACAAAGATTCTGAAAGAAGCAAGGAATAAAATGGTGAGAGTATTAAGAAAAAACGAGATGGAACAGCAGCTGCAGTCAGAGCAGTTAAAGAGGAACAATGATGAAGAAAAGTAACCAAGTTGATGAGAAGTTGGTAAAGAAAGTGAAAAACCTGGAGAAGAGAACCACCAAAGCAACAAGAAAGAGAGGAAAATGAGAATAGGAATAGCACAAGAAATGGTGGACAGCTTGATGGGGCGGCGAGGAGGTGTAGTACGGTGGTGAGTGTCAGCGGAGACATCGGGAACAGGCTGAGTGGGAAGTGGAAACCTCCTCCTGGGTGGGGTGCTTGGCTGGTGCTCTGCTGGGATATCAATGCGGTGTTCCATCACCGGGACGTAGTTTTCGATGAGGACGAAATCATCTAACTCCGATGATGATGATGATGCTCCTTCCATCTCTTTCTTACTTTTGATCAACTACCCAGAACACAAGTGTTGATTGAATATGTATGTAGTCTGTAGATGATATATATAGCAGCGGAATACCAGAGTTTGTTACAAACCTCCCACATCTTTTTATGTTCAATTCCTTTCTCAACTAACTTTTTGGCGGGAATTTTTCATTCTTTCTTTTTCCTCTTTTTTACTGTCCGTCTCAAACTTTGCCTCATTTTTCTTTTTCTTTTTTTTTGTAATCAAGGATTTTTTAAGGCAATTAATATATCTTTCAGAGTCGAGCCCATAATAGAAATTTAATGATGGAGAAATCAAGGGCGAAAAAAAACCGGAAAAATAAGGAGTGCTTGAGGAACGCATTGAACATTCAAGCCCATACAGCAAGACGAGGGCGGTGAACTAGTCACATTATATCAGATCGATCATAAACAAACCCACCATGCAAACCCAA
>JAYMSF010000141.1:0-20379 GCA_036897335.1 Silene vulgaris | reverse complement strand
ATTAATAATAAATTTATGAGTTATGCAATTTTAAAGTAGTTTTAGTTAATTGAAAATATATTTCAATACTAAATAGACGTAGCCCGGGCGAAGCCGGGCACCCATACTAGTGTACACCTATTATGAAAGAACAAGTCAAAGATCAAAGATGAAATCAAAATGGACCCAATAGAATTTTCTCTCTCCACATCCTCATTATTTAACAACTTTTATTCTGTCTCCACTCACTGTTTTAAATACCTAAAAAATTATTAAAAAATTATAAATATATATCCTCTAAAATATACCCAACACATCATCTCTGCAAATCGTTTCACTTGCATTGGTTGCTCGTACCAATACCCGTCTTAATATTTCACCACTTGGGTTAGTTTACTTGTTCCAACTTTATTTTTTTTTGGTAATTCAAACTTTAATATTCTCAATTTGCGGGAGCCATTGATGCACTTAGGTGATTCCAAAGTTATGAACTTTAATCATTAGATCTGTTAATTATTGTATATTTGTATTATACCCCTTCCCATTAATCCAAAGTCCGTGTTTTTAAAATTCTCGTCACCTATTTTGAAAAATTGGAAGATTGGATTGGGTTCGGTTACGTATTTTGAAATATTGGATGATTGAATTGGACAGGATTCGAGGGAGTATAAACTTTGAGTGTAGTTATAATGTGCCCAACATCTTGTGTGTTTTTGATGTTACTCCCCCGTCCCAATCAGTTGTTTACCTTTGATTAAATACCCTTTACAAAGAATAAAAAAGATAAACTTATGATTGGGACGGAGGGAGTATTATTGTTTAGGGATTTGGGTTGTTTATGGGATATTAGGAGAGGAAAGGTTTGAACTTTCGATATCATTAGAGTTGTTTAGAATCGATTTGGTCAATATAAATTGGAAACTATTTCGAAACATATATTGAAAGGACTAAGGTAGGCAACTAACAATCTTTTTTTGGGGTCACATGAGCCACAAGGACGGTACAATATGGGGAGGGGAAATTCGAACTTGAGACCTATTTGGCTAGGATACCGCAATCTTAATATCTTATCGGGTGTAAATACTCCCTAACGGATTTTGAACCAAGATCACGAGCACCAATAGTCAATGGTTTCACTAGCTAAGCTAGTTGACACTTGCTGGCACCTCATGAGTTTGCACCCAAAGTTGCTTAAATTAGGTTTTTGGAGGGTCTCTTACCTTTGCATGTTTTGTGATTTGTTCTATTATGAGCACTTTGTTGCCTAAAATGTCTTTTGCTCGGAAAATTTTCATTCCATGTTGTTAGCTTACTTATCGGAATTTTAGTCAAGTCATTCTTTTGATTTATGCCTTGATGCAGTTGCTCTATGGGAACTGTCAGTGATGCTCAGAGTGAGGTGCATACTTTAACTCGGACTTGCATTTATTTCTGGTTAATATTCCCTTGTTTTCTTACTAATTACTCATATCCTAGGTTTGTGTTCTATTTTGCATTTTGTTTGTTGCGTCTCTCTACCTTTCCCACTTATTCATTTTGTGCTCCGTGAACTGTAGGAATCTGTCAAGAAGGTGACTGTTGTTTTTGTTTTGGGTAAGCCCCATATCTGTATAAAGGCTCTTGATTGACCAATTTGATTCACCCGATTTATGAGTGAATCAATGCAGCATTAGTTTTGTAATACTGTATAAGCATTCTTGTCCATTCATATAGCCTGAACGTCTTGTTAAAAATGCAAGTGACTAAAAATATTCTGGCTGATTGATGTGCGAATATAATTTTATGTTGTCTTTTATTTTGCAGGAGGGCCCGGCAGTGGGAAGGGTACACAGTGTGCGAATATCGTGCAGCACTTTGGATACACCCATCTTAGTGCTGGTGATCTTTTGCGAGCAGAAATTAAATCTGGATCTGAAAATGGGTAGGCTCACTTGTTTGTTCAAATGAGTAGTACATGTTGATTTTGATCTCTGCTGTCTTATTCACTTTTGACATGATAACTCATCAAGGCAACGCTTTTGTACTGCCTTGAACCAACAAATTAATCAGTCATAAAGTCTCGTTGAAATGTGAGACCAGCCTATTCAATTAAAATCTCCAACAAAACGCTGAAAATTCAAACCAAAAATATCATCTTCAATGTAACTGTGACGACCAGCTTTTGTTTTCAACGGCTTTAGTTTTGTTAGACTCGTGATATAGTTATGACAGAGTCGTGTTGTGATTGATGTAGAACTATGATCCAAACTATCATTAAGGAGGGAAAGATTGTGCCTTCTGAAGTTACTGTCGGGCTTCTCCAGCGAGCAATGGAGGAATGTGGAAATGATAAATTTCTTATTGATGGTTTCCCTCGCAATCTTGAAAACCGTGAAGCCTGGGAAGCTGTTGTATGTTTCCAGTCTTCATATTTCATTTATCTTTCTTGTATTTTTTCACTGCTTTGTTCACTTAATGAATCTGTTTATGTATTGCAGACTGGAATTGAACCAGGGTTTGTTTTATTTTTCGACTGTCCAGAAGAAGAGATGTTGAGGCGTCTTTTGGGCAGAAACCAGGTTTGTATACTTAAATTTCCGCTTCTGATTTCCCCTAAATCGCAAATTGTTTGAAAACTATAATTTGCGACCCCAATTTCTGTAAACCGATAAAGTGAATATTGACTAGCCCTTTTACCAAAATTTATGTCCTGCTGGAGAAGTGTTGGACATTTTATATGCTAAACTTCAAGTTTGTATCACAAATCACAATCCCCTCATTGTACCTATGTTTGCGCGTTTTGTTAGGCTAGAAAATAATTACAATAAAATTTGCCACCGAAAATTTTAACCCTGGCTTCACCCCTCATTATTGTAGGGTAGGGAGGATGATAATATTGAGACCATCAAAAAGCGGTTCCAAGTATACATGGAATCTAGTCTCCCCGTCATCGAGTACTACGACACTAAGGGCAAGGTTAGAAAGGTGAGATTTTGTCTACACTTTTGAGTTCTGAACCCAGGTTTTCTTGTTATATTTATTTCCAACTAACTGGAAATCATTTTACTGAAGATTGATGCTGCAAAACCAGTCGAGGACGTTTTTGAAGATGTTAAAGCAGCATTCAGTTCAATCACAGATAAAGTATAACTTCGCAATTTTTCGCATTCTCAAATTTGTTCAGTAACTATGGTACAATAGGATGTTACTGTGGGAGGCATTTTAGCTATTGATCCATTCACTTTGTGTATTTCTTCACTTCTTACCGCTAGCTATTTGTCGTAATTGCAGGTTGCTGCATAGGATTTCCAGCTTTACCACTATGCCATAACAAGCTAAATTAACTAAGGTAATATTTTTTGATGTTCACAATTTTCTTCTTTCTATAACTTATTTTTCTTCATTTTTCACACAAGACATTAATTTTTTTACCGGGGGCTTTACCCCTCCGACATGCAACGTTTGAATGTTATCAATTATCATGGCAAGTTATTAATTCGCCACTGATGCCAAAATCATTTATTCATCAGTTTTACAGGGTATGAATTTAAGATTTGTGTGCTGCAAAATTCTTCGTTCCCACGTTTTTGCTTTCCTTGGATATTTGGAGTTTTTGCTGCGTTTTAAGGTGAAGCCCTCCGAGTTTTTGGTCAGTGGAGGATACTGAATTTGCTTGTGGTGTGCTGATTATCTAGTCTCCAAATTTCACCAGTATTTGCATTTGTATACAATATACAAGTATTGTGTAATGAAACATATTTTCCGAGCCATAAAAACCCATGTCTGATTTTTGAATGCTATTCATATGACAGATAGGGCTTATGTTATAGGAGTAGAAATTCGAGTAGGATCTTTCTACAACCGCGTTAAATTTGACTATATTTTCTATAGATTCTGATATCTGCTCGATATACCAAAAAAAAGGAAGTAACTTTCAATGAATTTATTGAAAGCAAAATGTCCTTTTCCTGGATGTTTGGGTACTTGGATAGCCAAGTCTCAATTTGACAAGTTCCTGCTAGAAAGCTAAAATATCTTCGACTCGGTAGGGCCTGAAGAAATTTGCTCAAATAGCTAAAACATACTCCGTAATATACAAGTCTTTCGGTCTTCTCTGGTTGAACCCTTGTAACTCTATCTAATCAGATGTACCGGCTATAGGTTTTCACGGACATTCCTAAAAATCCGTAACTTGATGGCAAAAACTGAGAACGATGACTCTGATCATGCGATTTTCTTTTGTGAAAATTTGAGTCAAATTAACCTTCCGAGAGAGATTGTGAGTTATGATGCAGTAAAATTATCAGTACATAAAAGGCATGGCCTCAGAGCCAAGTACTAACAATGGTAGTAATAAATTGATAACAGTAGACGTCTAGACTAATCGATGCTAACTGGTGCCGCTTGATATCTTCCAATACTTTATTTTTGTCTTCGTAATGATACAGTGATTTTTCACAACCCAGAATATGATACAACACAAGAGCTTTCTCGTAAATGGTTACACCCTGCAGCAAAAACAGAATATAGTTAGATACAACTTCTAGATTTAAGCTCTTCTACTGATGGTTCAGTACTACACCCTGTGGTGTGATTAGTACCCCTCGTCCCTACTCCCCACTACATAATCCGATTTTAGTATGTCCCAAGTCTCCCAACAAATACTTTCTGTTTTTAAGATGTGTTTAAAGTGGTGTAGAATGAATGTGTGTCTTCCTAGCCCAGTTGCACGTGCTTACATAAAACCGATTCAAAAGCTAGACTATCCACTGGAACAAAGGAGGGTTTCTTCACTTATTTGATATCACCATTAATCTATCTTTTACTCAGACTCAACTGCATGCACAGCTGCAAGTGACTATCATGGCCGAAAAGAAGTGTGCAATGCATGACAACCAACTAAATGAAGGTTTCGAATTAACATAGCCGAGTATGCACAATCTTCTCCACTACAGGAGTATAGGCTAATATGATGCTTAAGAGAACAAGAAAAGCAATAGAAGAAGAATCAATATGAGTGGAGTGTCCCTCCAAAAAAAAGAAATTAAACGAAGTACTCAGTTGATTTCCGGTAAGACCGTTCTTTGGAGTACAATGGCGTAATGGTTAATCCACCTCATTTAATGATCGTAGTAAATGAGATGCATAAGTTATTTACAATGGTTTTACTTGATAATTTGTGTTTGGTACTGTCATTAGTGTTCCAGCTAGGAAAATAATTGTGCTCACGAAACTGTGATTTCTTCGCCTACTGAAACTGAAATAGCACGGAAAGGGGACGGGGGGAGAACTCGTGTTTCACTGCTCAATGTATCCAGACGACGACATACCTCAAATTTAAAATCATGTCTGACACCCTGTGGAAGCTTCTTAATATTTAGGCAGTAACCTGAAGATAACAAGCAAATGACCTGTTTCAGCTTATGATCAACATATTGACATTTTATATTAAGACCAAATAAATTATTTACCTTTTCAAATATGTTTTTTACATCCTCGAATACAGCATTAATGGGCTTTGCAGCATCAATCTATGCAGAGTCCAATCAGAAGTTATAAGATGTTTTGATTTAAAAGTAGCTAGCCGAGTAAGATAGGTCAAACATGAGTAAAAACGGTGGAGTTGATGGAAGCTTACCTTACGGACTTTTCCTTGGCTGTCGTAATACTGAATAACTGGGAGGCTGGATTCCATATACACCTTGAAACGTTTTCTTATGGTTTCAATATTGTCGTCTTCCCTTCCCTTCATTGCCAATAATGGAGTCAGATAAAAAAGAAAAAATTTAGAGAAGGCCATGAAAGAGTAATGAACTAATGATAATACAGCTGAAGATAAGACAAGTGCATTACTTGGTTTCTACCCAAAAGGCGCTTCTCCATCTCTTCCTCAGAACAGTCAAAAAATAGAACAATTTCCGGCAATATTCCCGTCTGTAAAAATTAAAGCACAGAAATCGGGACAATTACATATAGCTAAATGGCCACCATGAGTTTTGTTATAGAACGGTTTCACATGTGAGACCAACCCAAGCACCCAAATATGTAGGTAACCCTCTTTTTATAAGTTCAATGAGTTGGTCTTACTTGTAAGAGTGTTTCATACAAAATTGTGTTTTACAAAGGGAGTATAAACATCAGAGAACAGTAAGGTTTATTTAGAATGCTTACAATTGATTCAAATGCTGCACGGTTCTCCTCGTTACGAGGAAAACCATCGATCAGAAACTTGGCATTGTCACTTTCCTGAATAGCTTTCTGGAGAAGCTTAATAGTCACCTCAGCTGGAACAATCTTCCCCTCCTTAATCATGTTCTGAATCATAGTTCTGAAAAAGAAAAAAAAAAGTGAATTGTAGATTTGACCAGTTTACAAAAGCATGTAACATGATGTTCAGCCAAGTGCATCGCGGTGGAGAAGCTGAGGAGTCGAAACAAACTCATGTAACCACGTAGTTCTCAGAAAACAGTAGCACACAACATGCAAGGCAGAAGAAATCAGATAAACACAAAGTTATACAGCTAATATCAAAAGAGGCCCGATGTTGTAATGGTGATGATGTCTGTGTCAATCTATATATCTAGTACTTCTCAGGACCATCTCCATAAACGAATTTTGGCTTTCATAAAGGGCACAATCAGTGGCTGATCTTTGAAGGTCCGCTGAGTGGCTTGGCCACCTATCCTAGACATATGAAAAAGAAGTCGATACAAAACATATCTTGACTCTTCAGTATATAGGTTAACAAAACAGTGTGGGTTTCGAGGCAAAAATATTTAACCAAGAGGTCACAGTTCAACCCGTTCCCCCTTTCCTCTCATTTTCTTCTGTGGTCTATCACGGAACAGTGAATGGAATGCAAAAATTGAAAATCAAAACTAAAAATTTATAGCTTACCCGTTTTCAGAGCCAGACTTAATCTCTGCTCGTAAGAGATCACCAGCACTAAGATGGGTGTATCCAAAATTTTGGACGATATTTGTACACTGGGTGCCTTTTCCACTACCAGGGCCACCTGATCAAAAGATAGTGTGAGCATAAGTCATATTAGACCCTATAGAACTTAGAAGCACTCAGCCAAACCAAGTTATCCAGGTTCATAGACATGGATACAACAACATATCAACGGAAAGTTATGAATCTAACGATTGACTTCACAAATCAAAAACCTTTTCAGGCTCAAGAACAAGAATCAGCAATCCGTTCAGTGAAACACTGTCGAACTTATGGATAGAAATCATTGTTCTGACATAGGAACCAAGAACTTACCCAAAACAAAAATAACGGTGACCTTCTTTCCAGCTGCCTGCGAAAGACAGATGCTTGTTATGAAAAAATTATCAACATTCCTAATAATTGCAAGCATTATTACGAGAGCTAAAACATAAAATGAGAAACAAAAGGAAAGATAAATGTAACTCACTGTGTTAGCGGTTTCAGTAACAGATCCCATGGTAAAAATTCAACTGTGTAATAAAAAAAAACATCTTATTTCAGTCTCACAATAAAAAACACAACTTTCAGTCACCACTACAACTACTAGTTAAACCGCTACTCATTCCTTTCCAAATTTACTACCCCGTTTAGTTTTGATGGTCAACCGATGTTAACTTTGTACAACAACTAGGTAAACTTATCATGTTTGATTTATCAAACAAATATTTCAACATTATATTATGAGCAAATTCAAAATAAGACAATGCATTTATGCAAATGAGATAAGAGGGCGTTATGGTCGCCATGTACAATGCCAATCCACTCTAAATCTTGCCAGTGACAAGTCTTATGCTCTCCATTTCGGCATTTCTCCCTCTCCATCACCTAAACAATAAACCGAGATTTCGTCTTAAGCAAAACTACTCCCTTTACATTTTTCCTCTCCATTACCCCTGATTTATTTCTGGACCGTTCATTCGGTAATGAACCCTCCATTCCCTCTAAAGAAATGGAGAGGATCCTAATTCGCCAGTGACGAGGTCTAGCTAGGTTCAGATGCATCAAAAGATGTTACACATTACAACCATCCCACACAAAACCGAGAGCAGATTCTCTGTCCCATTTTGTGTCTCATCTCGTGTCCCACTATACTCTCCTTGTGACACATCATTAACTTAACAAATCCATAACAAATTCAGCAAACTATAAAATCAAAGATCTTGCATTGTTATACACAAAATGCCTTTCCCAAACAAAATCAGCAAAAAGTTACCTCCTTTTTCACAAATCTCTTACATTAATCCAACAAAATGCAAAAACAATGCTAGTTTATCACAATATATCAACATAAAAATATAACATTACACAACATAAACATAAATTTCAAAAAAATAAGCTAAAATTCAAATGATCAGCACATAATAATTATAAAAAAAGGTGGGAAAATTAGAGAAATGAAAAAGGTAAGAGAGATTACTGGTTAGGGGAAATGGGTTGTCGGTAGATGATCAAAATAATTGAGAAAATTGAAGTTGTGAGACAAAAAGTGAGTGATTGGAATGATACCAAATTGGCCAAATTTATAGTCTCAAAAAAGGGAGCACACGCAGACAATGCTTATGTTGCCCGCTATTTTTTGTAACGTCCATTGTTTTTCTTCTTTTCTTCCTTTTGTTTCCAACCATCATTTTCGGATCTTTGATGTTGAAAATTGTTTATAGTCCACCTAGAGTCTAGTGACACTTGGAGCGAATTAAGTTGAGTCAAGTCCGGTTTAAACTTATCTAACCTGTTTTAAAATTAAGACATATAATGTCGTTTTAAGGATTGTATTATCAGTTGTGTGTACAATTGATTTTGTATTTACGGGCTTTATTATATGGAGTAATTTTAAGTTATAAAAACGTTGGTTAAAGTATTTTTTTTTTAAACGAGATTCACTGATAAAAACGTCGGTTAATGTCATTATCTTTTTTCACAAATTGTTGAGAGTTAAGTTGGCCAATTCTGAATTACATTTTACGAGTAATGCTCAACTGAAATTTTGCATAACGAAGAAAATAGCATGTTATGCATGAAATCTTGAGAATATCATGTACACAAACTCAAAATGTTGGTTATCATGTGCAAAGTAACAAAATTTAGGAGTACCAAGTGAATTTTTCGAAAAATCGGGTAGTTCAACAATTTGTAGTTAAAAAACCAAATTCAAAATTTTATGCATATTTGAAGAGAATCAAGTGACTAAAGAGGTTGGATTGTATATGGATTTGACATGTGTCAGGCCATGCTTTTGGCATGTCCATTGTAGCTGGAGAAGAAAATGACACGGCTTAGGCACTTGAAGTGGACGTCGTGCCATATCATGCTAATGAAATTGAAATGACGGACCGTGGCAACCTATGGCATGCTAACAATTATTCTACTTCAACCTTATTGAGTTATTTCTTTGTATTTTGAGCGTGCCTTGTCCAAGTGGCTATGCCGTGCTTTCGCAAATGGAGCTATATTTTTTCATTCGAGATTAAAATCTGGAATAGGATGAGGTCATTAATCTCCGAAATCTAAGGAAATAGCAGAGCCAGTTGATTATGCCTGGACTACGCACAGTTTTATTCCCTCAAATTTCGGCCCAAGCATGGCCTACAGTCCATGCCGTGCCGTGTGATACAAGACCATGCTAACCTTGTATCGTGCTAAAACGGGCCAGAAGACATAAACGATGATGAGAATTGAGACGTATCAACCTAACGACCCACGTACCAACTTCCATCTCTAATCCGATTCACGACCCGTTTACTAAAAAGCTAAAGCCCAATTCCTAAAGAAGCACACCCGAGTTCTGACTCAGATATACCATTCGAGTTGACTCACCATTCCCAACTTCTGCAAAAACCTGCAAAATCCTCCATAATTCCGGGTAGAGAGAGAAACATGGGATACTCAAAGGAACAACTTCTTGCTCGATTGAAGGTCAATCTCTTTCTCCTATCTTTCTAATTTTTCATTATTTTTTTTTACTCGTATCAGTTTAGGATTATATATACGAGTAATTGTTAATTTGTTACAGTAGCGGAACCAGGATTTATAGTTTACGGCAAAAGATCTCGGGGAACGAGCTAATAACGCAAACCCGAAAAAAAATCGAATATTAGAATTAAGAATGTCACACTGTTAATTGTCTGGGGCGACCGCTCCTGCTAACCCCCTAGTTCCGCCACTGGATTGAATCGAATATTTAAAATCGTTATGTTATTATTTGATTGCTTGTGAAATTCATATATATAGATGTTATGTTAATCTTAAGTTGATCATATATTATATCATAATCATAATTATTAATTGCATTTGTTGATTGTGGTGACATTGCAGGAGCTTGAAATTGAGTTTGAACAGTACGAGCATCCTGTGGTTCTAACTGTTGAAGCGGCGGTATGTCGTCGAGTTTGAAACAGTTTTAATCAGTTTGTTTTGTTGTTGTTGTTGCTGTGGCTGTATAATGTGTAAACTTTGTTTAATTTGCTTTCAGCATAAATATCTTGCCAATGTGGATGGTGCATTCTGCAAGAATTTGTTTTTTAAGGTAGACTTGGCTTGCTTTATCGCGAATTTTGTTGTGATTTTGCGTTTAGCTTGTGTATTTTATGTGTACGTTTTAATGGCAATTGCAGGACAAAAAGAACAGATATTACGTAGTTTCTGCCCTATCAGAAACAAAAGTTGACATGAAAGGTACACATTTGCTCTCCGTCATAATGGACTTGTTGAGTTTTTTCTGCCTTTCCATATGTTTGTGGTGTAGTATTGATGTATAGGATGTATTCATTCTTCAATGTTGAGCAGTTCTATCCCAGAGGCTTGGTTTGGGAAAGGGAGGCATAAGAATGGCACCTGAAGAAGCTTTAGGCGAATTGTTGCAGGTTGGTGCCAGCATTTTTCTTAAGCAGTTTCGTCCAGTGTGTTAGGGTGTTACTTTGTAATTGAGCATCTCTTGGTAGCACGTGTGAAATGTGTGCAGTTGCCTGTTTTATGTGCTTTTTTTCCTGCTTTTTCCTACATTAAAGGAACTGTGATAATTAATTTGGGCAAAAAATTCCATTGTCGTGAATGATGCAGCTCTGTAATTACCCAGATAAAGAAGTTATTTATGCTCAATGGGCTAAAAAAAACCTTACACTTTTATGTTCTTGTCTCTCCAGGTGCCTCTTGGCTGTGTAACTCCTTTTGCATTGGTGAACGAGTCTGCGCGGTATTATTATCTACTGAGCTGCTTTTGTTTCCTTATTTGGCTATTTTTTTAGATTAGACTCAAGTTTCTCGGTCTTAGTTCAAAACTTCAAATGATTGAAGCGTACTTCTTTCTTGTATAAATTATCCGTTACTTATGAGTTATGACCCTAATTAAGGTTTTTTTTAATATGATTAATGGAAAGTCTTTTACATTCCACTTTTACAAATTGAAAAATTCAAGCATGTATCTTAGTGTTGTTTTCACTCATTTTTCTAGGTTTGATGGTCTTTGTTGTATTCCAAACGTTATCTGTTGTCTAGGCTTGAAAGTTGAATCTCTGCGGACGCATATCCGAAGACTATCTTGTTAATGTTTATACGCTTAGCTCTAGTACTGTAATGAATATGCTGGACCCGAGATTCCGAGAGGCTAAAACCTTAATGTTGTTGGTGAAACGTTCTTTAATTTGGTACCATTTAATTTGATTGATGGTTTACATAATTAAAATTTAAACACACTATCTAAGGTCAGTGCTGTGGACTTTTGGACAAGTGGTATCCTAGCTTTTGTCTTGGTCTGGTTGCTTCAAGTTTCACTCCATCATTTGCACATCTGCATATTCTTCTAACATCCTGCTGCATCTCACTCTTTTCTGTGTGTTCAATCGTTTAGGGATGTCGCACTGCTATTGGATCAAGGACTCAGATCCCAAACTCGCATTTTATTCCACCCATTATCTAATGACATGTCCATCGGTAAGGACAGGTTAATGTATCCCTTTATGGAATTAAAATTCAAACTATCCTGTATTTTCCGTTTTCTCTTTTGCTGTTGTTTTTCTTGGTGGTGCTAATTCAATTTTTCACATAACGGAAATTAAATATTCTTCAATTATAAGCACTTAACCAATCTTTTCGTACAGGAGCTTTTTAACTTTGTTCACACTTAGCTTCACATATAAATATTTTGGGCTACCACACTTTTAACATGAAACTTCTGTTCACAACATTTTGTTAGGTACAATATGAAGTGTATTTACCTGAAAGATAATTGTCACCATTTTCTCTTAGCTGTTCACTTATTCAGTTAATTAGCCTGCATGTTATGTTCGGTGTCATTTAGAAGAATTTATACTATTTCTTTTGAATATCTTCTTATATCTTAATTACTAAACATTTTACACATTCTCAAGTTCCATGCTATGTTACTCGGCTTTTTTATTGAAATATCTGCATATTTTGGCTTAAAATAATGTGTCCAAGTGTCATAGCCATGTCCGAGTGTCGAGTGTCGGACACGGGTACGCGAGGGAGTAAGAAGCGTCGGAGTAATATAGGTTCCAAGACAATTGTCGCAGTAACTGCTTATTTGTCTCTGAGGATCTAGAAATGACAGGGTAGAATTCTGAGGTTGGTGGCCTTGCCAATGCCTAATTACAATGTTCTCTATGACTACAGCTCTACCAGCTCTTGGGCTGGACAAATTCTTGAATTCAATTGGAAGAAGTTCTGCGTATGTGGATTTTGAGGTTAGGTTATGAACTTATGATATTCGATGGTCGTATATTATTTGGCTATTTGCTTATGTAGTAAAATATTTGAGCTCTGGCTAAGCTGTATTATGTTTGACCGTAGGCTAATCCTCCCGTGGGAAAGGACCAACCACCTGACTTGGCTGCTTTCGTTCCGTCTGGTGCAGTAGCCAAGGCAGAGACCGAAACAGTTCCTGGACATATTACTGTCCCCCAAAATCAATTTGCGAACAGTGATACTGCAGTTGCTGGAGGTAATTGCTAAATCATGTTGTGAGCATGTGATAAAATCCCGACTAGCTAGCTTTCATGCCGTACTACGTAGGATAGTGGAGAAAGTCTTGTACGAGCATATGATCTTTCTGGTTTTGTTACTAAATTTAAATAGAAAAGATCCAACTTTTTGCGGTGACTGGTAACTTGGGAAGCAAAAGTGCATATGTTGTTTGGCTTGAAATCATAGGCTGTTGAATGTTAATGTCACTTTGACTGCCAGGGGTTTGTAAGTATCAGTTTGGTCGATGACAATGTGACATTTTGGAGTGCGTTTTTGTCCTGGCGCTATACTCAAAAATTCAGGAATTCAGGGATCATATGGCCATCATGTCTATCATCCTGTACTCTAAAATTTAGGGATCATAAACCCATTGTGTCTATCTTGTTGTTATAATCAAGCAGTAATCCTGACCCTTTTTTACCAGGTAAAGCTGCGAAGCAGCCCGTTGAATCAAAAAAAGGCAAAAATAAATCAGAAAATGAGAAAGATGCAAAAAGTAAATCAGCGAAGAAAGTTTCTTCCTCCGACCCGGAGATATTTGTGGAGGAGATTTTAGAAAAAACTTCAAATCTTGTCCTTGCAGAAGTGAGTTCTGTGTCTAGAATTTTCATTAAATAGTATAGTTACTACATAGTGCTTGTTTTTGATATATTATTATCCAGATCACTGAGGCGACAATAAAAGAGCATGGAAACCAGCTTGGGGTTGTTGCATCTGACACTATACGAAAACATCTTGGCCTGGCGTTAAATAGCCTAGCTGTAAGTCATTTTTGTGACATTATTTACTGCTTTTTCCTCTCAACTCAGTGCTTGTTTAACCACTAGGGATTAGAGTGTGAGAGGCTTGTACGAAAAAAATTGAACATACATCCAGCAATTAGGTATTCGATCTGGTTTACCCAACGTTGCATAGGGGATAGGTATATGAATATATGATGAAGGTTACATCTAATTGTTTTTCATTATTCTAGTTGAAAGTTGAAACTCTTCTGCTTATTATTTTCAGATGATCCGTGGATAGAACTCTGTTCCTTTCTTTGCCAAATCTCTTAAATTGTGTACCCAACTTGGATAATGAATATGTTAGCATCATGTTTGCCTGATTTGTTGTGTTCTCTGATACGAATATGTAATATGCATACACAATATGCACTATTTTTTTACACCGTAATAGAGATGATTTTACAGATGACACAACCTTATTTTTTGACAGGTGACATTTAAGAATTCAGCTTATACAGAAGGATTTCACGCGGGTTTGCAGTGTCAACGCAGCCAGTTATGAATAGTTCTCATTTCTTGTGTGTTGGAGGTAGCAGATTAGCTTACTTTCGGGCTGATGTGATATGACGAAGGCCGACTAATTACTCTAGAGTCCAGACTTTTCTTGCTTGGATAGTCTTCACCATGAGTCATAACTCTGGCCTGAGTATTTGTTCAGGTTCTGGCTTCTTTTACAATTCCTTTATCACACTGATTATTTTATGACTGCCGTTTACTTGCTGGAAATTTACTTTTTTGGAAGTATTGTGAAAATTATATGCTTCATGTCATTTTTACTCCGTATTTATGAATGACTAATATTATTAGAAACAGAACTATGAAACTTTTTTGGTATTGTTTGATAGCAATTTGATTAACCATATATTTGTCTCTATATTTGGCCCATCAACGATTCAAAAGGCTAATAAACTGGTAGTTAAGGAACATAGTTTTGTCATCATCCATATCATCATAGGCTTTGGGAATCTCTGGATGTAGAATAGTGCTTGAATCTGAAAGGTTGCTTCCTAGTCCCGATTAGCATCAAGCGCAGTGCTAAGGGTTACCGAAGAACGACCATCTTGGCCTACGAACTGAAAGCATTTGAGAGCGCACAAGGATTTAGTACACAATAGAAGATGCAATTGTTTCAGTTGCCAAAATCAGGCGAACATAAAACATCTGTTATTAGGCAAAGAAATGAGGATCGTTTGTTGACACCCCGTATGAATTTTAGTATTAAATGTTAGAGGAATTAGAAGCGACGTTCCATGAATCCATGATACTTGCTTTTTAGAAAGAAAAGACTTGTCAACAAAAGTACTACCAAAGATTTTTTCTTATCACAGTAGTTTTTCACAACTCATTCAGTTTGTTTGCAATACAAGATCATCAAAAATAATCTCATTTAACACTTTTAATGCAAGAAAATACATCTGTTCCCCCTACGGTTAGTTTCTTTTGTAGATTGCCTCCTTGTGGATCATGAGCGTCATGCTTGCTTAGCTATTAGATTCTGAAAGTCATTAGAGCCTAGATCTCTAAACTTCGTAGCTGGTCAATAATGATTCGGTATAATACCGGAATGAACAAAAACATAGTGTTCCTTACTTGTTAGTTAGATATTGAGCATATGCCACCAAGGGTATGGCAAGTATTAGACACAAGGCGCATGCCAACCCAAATGCTGGAATTTGAAACACGTGATATCAACATTCAGGTACAACACAGTGATATATAGTACTCCCAATGTCTCATCCATTTCTCTATGTTTGCTTTTCGATAGGTTTTTATGCCAACACTTGAAAGTTGAAAGTGTAGTGGGGATATGGCTATGTTAAATTTTAACAATGGCCAATTTAAGAAACTTACATTATTGAATACAGAAAGAAATGGTTGAGACAATGGGAGCAAGGGAATATAGTTAAAGTTTAGTTTAGATTGATTGTCTGACCTCCTGTGGCAATTCTCCCATCTTCTTGATGCGGATCAATTCTGCGATATCGTGAACGGAAGGGCCAAAGTGATCTCAATCTGTCCCAGTTCAAACATCCTCGGTTCCCACCATTTTCAGTACTTGAACCTACTGATTCAACACCTCTGTTTTCATCCGGCTCTGATAGTTCCATTCTGCAAACAGGGCATGAGTTATGAAGCCTCAGCCAAGGTACAATGCAGTCTGAATGATACACGTGTTTACAAGGTAGGATCCTAACTTCAGTCCCTATTTCAAGCTCTTCCTTACACACTGGGCACTCTGAACCTCCCTCGGCCACGTGCGCATCCGACAGCTTAACTGTCGGTAGAGCCTCGATTGCTTCTTCGGGTGCCGGAGGCGGACCTGGCCGGTCATTATCAGTTAGCTCTTGTATCAGCTCCTGCAGACCTGGTCCAGTGAAGTAGTTCCTTGGATCACCCCCTTGAGGAATCAGCCCTTCTGGCCTAGCTACTGGACCTGGGGTCTGGCCTATTGGCCTGAGTATGATCCATCTGGGTCTGGTTCGCAACCCGGGTTCCGTACCCCACTCATCCCTAGGGTTTGAGGGACGTGATGGTGAGGCTCGAATCCATCTTGACCTACCATAGTCTGGCCCGTATATCCCACCATTTCTTCTAGACGGGCCTCGAGCTATGGCCCATGGGTCATCAGCATCCCTGTCATGGATCCTCATTGGTGGTTCCAGCATGAGGGCCAAGGCTTCTAACAGGCGAGATCCAGGTGACGAATCGAAATCGGTATGGTCTACCACCAATCTACGCCTCGGGACTTCCATCTCACAAACAAACTGACCGAAGCATCGAGGGCATACAATCTCCGATGGGTTTCCCAATGAAATCCTGACCGCTCGTCGACATTGGTAACACCAATGGAGATTGTAGTTTGTCGTTGGAAACCGCCGCATGCGAGGTGGACTCAACGACATTTGGCCCTATTCGTGATTGGTGGTATAATACTGTTTGTTAAGAAGTTTTCAAAGTTCCTTAAATATTTTTGTGAGACCTCTATTTGTAGGAAGGAAAAGGAATGTCTTTCGGGTTTTGCAGAAAGTGATTCTTTTCCTGCAGAAGTGTGGTTTCCCAGCTATTTGAGCTGATTGTGAAGGAAACAAGGTTGAGTGAATGCTGTGCATTTCTGTTGATTTGCCCAGGAAGAAACGTTAGCATCTCCTGTTTTGAGTCTTTTGCTGGGTACCGTAAAAGGCGTAGGAGCCCGCCCAAGTTTAAATGGGCCACATTCTCGTATGCGAGGCACCTTCAATGGGCTTTTTATGGGCTTCTTTTGTAGGTAGATGGAGATCCAGTTGAGGTTAACGGATCAACCCGATTTATGCAACTCATGAGAAGGTTTTGGTCACACTTGAGCCAAAATGAGATAAGATTAATCAATAAATCATGCAAATGCAAATTACCCCCTTGGAAGGGTAAATTTTATCATATTATCATCTTCCTGGTAAAAGTGGACCGTGATACGGCCTATGAAATGATGTCGATAACATCGGAGTACTAGTTTTGAGGACGAGAGTGTTGACAATCTTAAGTTCACACTCCTGCATTTACGTAAATTGTTTGTAGATGCCAAATCTGAAGGTTACTAAACACGTTCCGACACCTTGGGATTATAATCGCAGAGTCGTTCAAAACTATCGAATAATTCGTAAGACGTGTTTCAAAGTTGTGAAACATATTTGGATCCATACCATGCGTATACATTCAAAAATAGTTTCAATTTATAGACCAACGAAAAAATAGCAAAGTCTGGAATAATTAATGATAAATAACAAATTTCAATAGCGATTTTAATGATCGAGACTTTTAATCATAACACTGTACAAATATGAAACGAATATTTTTCAATTTGTAAACCAATGGGAAAACTTGATAATCAACATCTCATTGTTTTGTTGCTTTATTACTTTATAGGAGTAGAAGCGAATAATAATTGAAAATTTGAAAAAGATGGGTGACTTCAATCTGAAGGAAAGTGGAAGTTGTGTCTTACGGATTTCAATTTTGGAGGGCAGTGTCACATTTCGAATTATTAGTATTAGTATTATTATTAGCCATTTTGTCCCTACGCGAACTGCGTAAGAAGTTTTCCGTCACCATTATTTTCAATTTCGGAGTTCACGTTAATTGTATTATAAGGACCGCAACCCATGGCCGAATTGAGTATTTTGATGTGATAATAAAATCGTGTTGTAACAATAAAATTTCACGCTTAGTATTTTGCATACACAATGTAAGAATTTGTAACTGTTATTTTTTTATTAACAAAATACACCTTAGAATATACACGAGAGGTTGCAAGTTTTGCAGATGTGTATGTCAATATTCTGGTTACTAGAGTGTCAAATTAGGACTCGCCAAGATAGTGGCGGAGCCAGGAATTGAATGCATGGGGGGCGAAAAAGTAATGGTTCAAAGGGAGGTCGTAAAAAAATTGAAATTTTTAACTAAAAACTTTCGAATATTCCATCCACTAGCGGGGCGAGCGCCCCGCCCCTGCTAGCCCCCCTAACTCCACCACTGCGCCAAAGCATAATTTTATATCGAAGTAGTTTTATTAGTTTCACTGAGCTCAAACCTCAAATTCACGAATTATTAGATATGAGAAACATAAAATTAATAAATACTTCGTAAGTAAATTATTGAAGATAGATAAGTATAATGAATCGCTATAAAGTAGCTGAAACATGAATAAATAATTCGTGAGTTTGAGGTTTCAACTCTGTGAAAGTAATTCGATATAAGATTATGTCTTGGCGAGTCATAATTGGACACTTTGGTAAGGAGCATGTTAGCAGGAAGACCGTAGTGAGGAAGAATGAATGAATAAGGCGCAACTGCAAGTTGGCGGCTCCAATGGAGGATGGTGTCAAGACTGTCAACGAACTTCCCTACAATTGGTTTGATAATTGCATTATTAAGGTCAAAAAGGTTGATAGTGGTTAAGGTGATTGTGACCTTATATTATCAACTTTTAGTCTTTTACAGTATTCCACTTACTACTTCTAAACTTATTTTTGTATGCTACTCTTTGTATAGAGCTATGAAATTGACTCATCGCCCATGGATGTATTTGTGTGATAATAGTGATAAGGTTAGAGTAACTAATTGACCAGTGACGTAGCCAGTAACCGAACTTAGAGAGAGTGAGAAATTCTAACTCGGAGAGTGGGTAATAATATAAAGAAAACTTGATAAAAGTTGAAAACTTCAACTAAAATATTGAAATTTTCGTTTACCATCAAGGGATGAGCGTCCTTGCTAACATTTTCTAGCTTTACCTTTGCTATTGACATTTGTTTAGTGAGGTATAGTTTCTTAGACATTTTCTGAAAAGTAGTGTTTGTATACACTTATCTAAAAGCGATGATAAGCGAGTTCTTAAATCGATATTATTACTCGAGCCGTGAATACTACAGAAAGTTTTAAAGTATAGAACAACATATTATGATCCATGCTTTGTTTCCTCACATCTAAATCATAGAACTAGGTACTACTCCACATAACTAAGTCTTTATATTAAAATTTGGACTGATAATTAGGTTTTTTCACACCCATTACCAGCAATATTGGTGATGATAGTACCCGTGATCTTAATCTCTTGGTTAAAGATTTCATAACCTCTGATAAGAAATGGGATGTTTGTAAATTATCCAATTTAGTAAACAACGATATTGTTAATCAGATTACTAACATCCCACTGCCACATAATGATATTCCGGATACCCTCCTTTGGGGGTTGTCCGTAGATGGAAATTTTTCTACCAAAACAGCAACATGGTTAGCGCAAGGTTTGTTTGATCAAAGTTTTGAAAAATGTGAATTTCACTGGATTTGGAAATTGAATATACCTCCAAAGTTAAAAAATTTCCTTTGGAAAGCCTGTGTTGATGGCCTCCCAACGAAAGACAGACTTCTTAAAAGTCATATTAATGTCCCACCTAATTTTGTTTTGTGCAACCATCACATGGAAAAAAAAGATCATTTCTTTTACGAATGTCCCTTGATTTGTTCGATTATCCAAGACATGAATATTATGAGCTTTAACAATTTCTTGTCCAATTATGATAATATTACAAGTCAAAGTTTTCTTATGAAACTCAATTATCTCAAAGACTTAATTCAAAAGATGATTTCATTAAAATTATCTTTATCTGGTGGAATGCATGGTTTTATAGAAATGACATTATCTTTAACAATGTTCATATTAATATCAGCAAAATTATCATTCTATGTAATAATAGCATTAAGATCTGGAATGAGACTAGATATAAGGACCTCAACAATCCCGAGAAAGACAAGTCAACTAGAATAAAATCTAGTAGGGAAGAAATCTGGTGGGAGAAACCTAAGAACGATTTCTTAAAGCTAAATTTTGACGGTTCGAGAATAGAAGACAATAAAGCTGCTTTAGGATATAGTTTAAGAGATAATAATGGTAAAGTCATTTTGTTAGGAGCAAAAAAGTGCGGAACTAATAGTATTCTTGTTGCGGAAGCTCTCGCCTTAAAAGAAGGTATTTTAGCCGCTAAACATTTAGGAATCTCGAAGTTAATTGTGGAGGGTGATAATTTATGTGTTATCAACTCACTTCGTAATACTTGGCAAATTCCGTGGGAAATCTCTAGTATTATCAAGGATGTGAAATTAGATCTTCATTTCTTCGATGAAGTGA
>JAYMSF010000140.1:0-20379 GCA_036897335.1 Silene vulgaris | reverse complement strand
GGGGGTTATCAAATTATTTTAATTTTTTTTTTTTTTTTTTTTTTTGAAAGGGATAATTTTCAAGTATTCAAGCATGTGAATATTACTTGAATGGAATTGACCTTGCTATTGTGGTTCGTGAAGATATTCTGTAAATTTACTAATGACTTACGTTGGTAATTTATTTGTGTAGAGATTAAGGAGGAATGAGGTAGCAGCAGGAATGAAGGCTTGCCACTCAAGAAATTGTTTAGTGTATTTGGTTTGTAATGGATTGTAAGCTTTAGTATGACGACTACCAGTTAGTTTTTTTTAAGGTTCAAATTATGAGCCGACTGATTGAAGAGGATTTAGAAAATTGACGCTCCATGTTAACGCTCAAATGTGCCTGCTCACAGTTAAAATATAAATGTGTTTGTTGTTGTTACCAACTTACCACTAATCTAACTAGTCTCCGGTTCAAAACATATGCTCGTTTGAAAAAAGAAGGGGTCATTGTTAAAATTATCCTATAATTAGGCTGTCATTCTGTGTTCAACAATTGTAAATTAAATTATCCAAATCTGCAAGTTTAGACTCTGAAAGTTGAGGCATAAAACGCCAACTTCTGGGTTCGGAGTTTGTTCCAAAGCTTCATCTTTCATATGACTAGAGTAATCGATCTATGAGTGTAGCGAATATATATCAACATGACCTACACTCAGTAATGCTAGTTTTACAGCTGGTCATTGGAGTATTTTGGTACTAGAAATGCATGCGCCACAAAGAAAGCAACATATAAGTGGAATTTAGAACCGAGCTTCAGAGTCTATTCATGTCCGATCCTTGTCAAGGTTTGGATACGATAACATTGGATCATCATTTGATTTGGATGTAAGAATTCTCAGCTGGAAGAGATGTTTTTGGCTCAGTTACACCATCAGGATCGTCATTTGATGCGTTTACTATGTGGGTTTTTCCGAAGTGATCAACTGGGCTCCAAGGATTATCACCCATTTGAGGTTTTTCCTTTTCAGCTGAGATATCAGAATCGTTAGCATGAAACGGGTTCTCAACCTCCATATCAAGAGAATGCTCATTCCGGCTATCAATAAGCTCGGAAATTATAAGCTCCACGAGACTGGCAGCAGCGCAAGCCCGGTCAGTAGATTCGGCAGCAGTCTTTGCAGCAGCCAAGATATCATTCAAGTCCACACTTGCACCACTTTTGGTTCTTAGAGGATTTGGAGATTGAGTGATTTTTTGCACTGGAGCCGATGCCAAGACATTGATGGAGGAGATATGAACGGCACAAATTGTTTGCTAATCCCAGTATTTTCGGAAGATTTGGGAGATTCATGGTCAGCAGCCTGCGAAATATCCTCTGTATTACTGATTGATTGGTTACATGACTTGTCCAAGCTTTCAACCGGCATCCCCGATGAAGGATGTATTTCTTCCTTTGCACTTGGCCATAATGATCATAATGATACTTCAGGAACTTCGGAAAATTCTATTTCGTCAGTGTCTTTTTTAGAGTCGGTATGAACTAAAGTAGACTGCAGAATTTCATTATTCTCCTTTGGAAGAGGTGCCTTGAATCCACTGACAAACTGCGTAGGCCCCAAGCTTTCAACCGGCATCCCTGTTGAAGGATTCATATCTTCCTTTGCACTCGGCCATAATGATACTTTAGGAACATCGGGAGATTCTAATTCGTCAAAGTCTTCTTTAGGCGCGGTATGAACTAAAGTAGACTGCAGAATTTCGTCATTCTCCTTTGGTAGAGGTGCCTTGAATCCACTGACAAACTGTGTAGGTCCATTCTGGGGTGAAGATACGAAAACATTAGAAAACAGCGAAGAAAAATCGCTTTTCGAGAGCAAAGGAATTACTACCCACCAGTAAATCTTCATGAGACTTGAAGAGTTCAGTTTCAGTAGGAGTTGGATCCCAATCTAAACCATGCTCCTCGGCAATTTCTTTTAACAAACTCAATTTCTTTTCAGGGGACGGAGTATTAACCATATTGATCCCAATAAGGCAAATATCAACAATACGGACTTATTCAGCTTATGCTTAGAGTAATCCAAAATGGAAGAGACAATGTATGGGATTAAAAGAGTGATGAAGTGGAGGATACTAAGAGAGGGGAACTGGGTTGAGGCCGGGAACAAAATTGTGAAGATGAGTGGTACACAAAGTGGCAGTGGGCTAGTAATGCTCTGAAGTCTGAATAGAGGGTGATCCTCTGATCGTGGCAGTGGAGATGAAAAGTGTGACTCCGGCCTTGGTAGCCACATGCTTTGAGATGGGAGTGGGTCGCAGCCGGTGGGGCGGAGGGTAGAAGAAGGAAGGAGTCCTACTAGAGGTTGGGATAGGGTAGCCTAGCAGATCTTCTCAAGCTGTGACTGTGTGGAGGAGCAGGAAGATGGCCATAAAAAATAATAGAGACCCCTCTGGCTTGCATATTCCTGAATCCACTCTGCGGCCCCCTTCCTTTCTCTTCATCTTTCTCAGCTTCCGGCATTCCTCTTGTATGCTTTTCAGCATTTCTCGACATTGCTTCAGACAGCCTTCAGTAGCTGCTGCTGCCGCTGATATTTCTGATTTATCTAGTCTCACCAACTCTGCCTGTCATCATTATTTTCACTACTCAAGTCAATCATAGCCAGTACATTTCTAAGGGACAAATAAAAATAAAAATCAATACTATACTAGATCATTAGGTAAACTTATGTGATCCAAATAACAGAATAAGAAGTCTTAGCTCAAACAATCAAGACATTCATGTGTGATTCACCCCGAAATTGTTGTAACCAACCTGGTACATGGTTGTTATTTATGCATAGAAATCCAAGTAGGATGTTAAGAGCAGCTAATGCGAGTAATTACCGTCCTCCTCTTAGTTATATTATCCTAATCTTTTATTCATTTACGTGTTAGCCTTCTCTACAGTTTTAAATTAAGTGTCGCACTCTCATTCTCTCTCTCAAAACAGTTTGCTCTCACTTGTTCTATAAGCAGTTGCATTGCATATTTATATTTCATGCTCGTGATTAAAGAGTGATCTCATCTCATGATATTTCAATTTTCAAAAATTAAACATCATTCATTTGTGTAGTTTAGTTTTGACAAAATCTTCTGTTGCAGGGAGTAGAGAAGAATCGGGCCAGAAAGTGTGAAGAAGATGTAAAGAGTAGCTGAGTAGTGGCATGAAATGTTTTGATGTTACTATGATTATATTGGTTGTCGAGTATGACACGGTTGTAGAAATATTTTGAGCAGTAGCATGAAAATCAAAATCAGGCTAAGCCTGTCGCCCGTAAGCTCTTTCTTTATATGTTGAGATGATGACACGAATACTACTTTTCACGCTTGATTTTCATGGATGCGTACATGAAGCTCTAGCGCCAATTCATATGTATCAGAATCAGAGCATTGTAGTACCTAAATTGTGGATCGACCTTGAGGGTCATTCAGTTCTCGTTAGTTAATCTATTTGCTCAGGTATATTTCTGTATTGATTTTTGCTTCAACTGTAAAATAGAACGAATCATTGGTTCAGGCAAACGTATCCTATGAAACTTCGAGCTATGGATGATCATCTCCATGCTTGTGGAACTCGACACGAGTTTTGGTGACCTCGCGCTTTTGTGTACCCCGCTTTAACCCTTACCTTTGAACTTTCTATTTCCAAAATATTAAAGTGAGTATACTATAACTTAAGGTTTCTGATAATCGAGGTGAAAACAAGTTTTAATAAGTCCTGAATGCTCGAATTCAGGGTGCGTTTTAATGAAGTACAAAGACAGTAATCAATCTGATTATGCATGCATTACGCATTACAATTTACATAGATAAGATTAAAAGGAAAGCAGTACTAGTCATGTGATATACTATAACTTAAGGTTTCTCAGAGGGCAATTGATTACGACCAGCCCTTACGGCCTTGAGAATGGCATCAGTCTCAAGGTCCCGCTTTAGCTCTCGCTCAGCATAGATCGGCTCCATAAGGGCATTCCTCTTCCTGATCTCCTTTAGTTTTTTCTCAGTTTGGACCGCTTGGAAAAAGACATACCTGCAAAAATAGAATGTCTTAAGTTTCTATTCCATCTTGTAATTGTAATTGTAATTACCGATAATCGAAAGATCCAAGACAAAGTTATAAACTACTTACACAAATCCAATCATACCCCCAATAGCATGAGCTCCCTGATGATTAAACCAAATAGCCATCTTCCAACTAACTGCAACTATTCAACTATATGTCTAAATATAACAATTACCAAATGTTAATATCAAAAAAACTCAAACGAAATTAAGAGGAACAAAATAAATACTCAGAATTTTGTCAATAGTAAATTCAAATCAGATCATCCATGTAATATATATAATTCAACAAGAAAATCTACAAGGAGGCAACGCTTGAAGATGAGATATAGAAGACGTACCTTGAAAGTTGTAACAAGAGAGAAAACCCTAGAATTTTAAAACAAGACAACGAGGTGACAATTATTGACACGACACGGAATCTGACATGAAGTTAGCGGGTTAGGGTCAAGATATTGTGACCCGTTATTGGGTCACAATAAGAACGTTTTATAAGTTTATTGCGTTAATTAGGTTAAAAACGACATGCTTAAAGATAAATGGGTTAAACATGCCGGGTTGGGTTATAGAAAAATTAAATGGGTTTGGATTAGGGTTGAGGCAAATCACTCGTTTATGTAATTAGGTCGGGTTATGATTGGGGTAGTGGTGATCCGTTTAAACTTGACACGGACACGAACATGAACACGACACGACCTGATTTGTTTGACAGATCTAAATACAAGGCTTATACTTGAAAATAAGAAAGATTAATATTTATACGCACAATATTTCCATAAACCAATAACGGAGTATTTATTAATCTCGTATTTGTGAAACAATTAGTCTGACCTAAGAACTATGCATGCAGAAGAACTTGCACGAAACAATTAGTCTGACCTAAGGCGTTGGAAGCAGCTTGGGCATTGTCATTCGTGATCATAAGGCCGCAGTTCAGCAGGTTCGACACCAATGGAGTGTAGACATAATCGATTGTAAAGCAGCAGCGCTGGAATTATCAATGGCGCGTATCAAATGGGTGTCCATAATTTACGTCGAGTATAAAACCGAGTTCTTTTCCTAGTCTCACACTTGACTCCTATTTCTATACGGGATGATTTCTGATGGCAAACTTTAACCGTTGTATTAGAGTCTAGTATTAGCCAAGTGCAAGGAAGTCGGCTAAAAAAGTTTACTATAAAGATTCGAACCGGCTGGCTATTGAGTATGACTCTACGCGGTCAACTCCTGTGACAATTCATCATACAATCTTTGCGATTTATTTGAAGTTCCGTCAACAAGTACTTGAATTGAACAAAAACTGTCATAACCGCATCCTCTTGTAAGGACTTTGGTGGCCGAGAGTCTGAGACAAAGGAGAGGAAGAAAAGAATGCAAAGTGAAGGCGATGTTCAATTGTTTACTACAGACATAAAACATGAACTTTGACAAAAATCTATGCAATCGGCCAACATTATACAAGCTTTTATTTTAGCGGCTAAGTCAGAAATTAGTTAATCTCGAAACTAGACTTCATTCATTTGACTACATGAAGTCAGGGTGAATGTCTTCTTCAACCAGCAGATCGACATCATCAGTCTGCACCTTATGTCCATCACTCACGAAAGGCGCTTTATCCGCTTGACAATGATCGCCATCATCATCTTCTGTCAAGTATTCGGCCCACTTTGAGGCGCCTGTCTTCATCATCCCAACCCCTTTGCTTTTCTGCTGAATCTCACTTCGAATTTCTCTGTACTCATTACCGTCGCCAACATTGTTACTAACTTGATTCCATGCTGAAGAGACATTTGAAGCGCCTGCTCGATTTTTCACCGGCTCCTTCCTCAGACCTGAATTTTCAAATCTATTTTAGAACACTGACATAATTTTGAGCAATTAATTACTTCGAGCAGTAATTAATCGTGAGTTCGTGACAGTAACCAAAACAAACTCGAGCACAAATTACACAGCTCATACGCACCTGATCTGTTAGGAAACTGTGGTTTGTAACTCCGATTTTCGGCAGCATTTCGAGAAGATGAAGTAAAATTACCCTTCAATTTCGGCTTCTTAAACATCAACTCATCTGGTAACTCCGTCACAACATTCTGCTCAAAGGTCTCCTCCTCTGCATTATCAAACCAAATGATCAATTCAGAAATTCAAACCAGCAATTATAAAATTAAGAGCACAGAAATCCCGAAAAACCGAACCTCGTAAATTTGATTTCAAGTAAGCAGGTTCAAGACTCCCCTCATCAATATCCACAAACTCAGACCAATCGGAACGCTTTTTTCCCGTCTCCTCAGCCACGACATGATCGCCCTCCAACTGTTCGACGAAATGCCCCAACGAAAATTCCCGGCATTTCTGATCATCAGCAAATTTACGAGACATGTTGAAGGACTGAACAACTTGACGAATGTCCTTAGCTTGGTAACCTTGAGCATACACCTTTCGTATCGATTGCTTCTCGTTGCAAACTGCGCAATTCCATTTGTTGCTGCTCTTCTTCTGCTGCTTCACCTGTTCATATAAAATCATACAGTTAGTTTTCCATAGAATTAAATTGACATAAAACGACGTCGTCGAGGCGATAGAGGAAAACGATTGTGGTTGCCTGCATGGTGGAGCATTGGTGGCATTCGACGGCGATGAAGAGAGTGGATTTCGACATGGTTGGAGAGTTGGAGTGGGAGATTTTGGATGAATGAATTTGATAACAAAATCTTTGAATTGAATTACTCCATGTGATTATGGCGCCAACTAAAGAGATGGGATCTTTCTTGGATGTGGGCTAATTTGTGAATTTAATAAGTATTTTTTTTTTGTCCGTACTCCCGTCTTCACAGCTAGACTGAGACATTTTCGATGGCTAATTTAAATTAGGAACCACTCATAGTGTAGAGTTGAGACTGGACATGGTAAAATGACTTGGTGAGAATGATCTGATTTGAAAAATTGATTTGATACCTGAAATTAGACCTGGCAAATGGATTAAACAGGTCGGTCATTTCAAGTGTGTAGACTTTGGGTCAGATTCGAGGTAGAGTCATTTCGGGTCAGCTACTATCAAGTTATTTGCGAATAATAATCAATTTGTAACAATAAACATTCAGGCGTATTTTTCGAGTTCGAGTCAATCCGGGTATCGGATCGGGTCAATTTTGCCAGGTCTACCTGAAATTGACTTGAAATCGAATTTAACCCAACTATGATCCAAACTAAGTTCGGTAACTAAGTTCACTCGGCTCGACTCCGAACTTATCTAAACTTGGAAATTATAACGATACAAAAATGACGTGATTTATAATGACTCATAATTAATATTGTAGAACAATTTATTAAATACTCCTACCAATCCAATTCATTAGTAACAAATTTAACATTGATATTGGGTGGTTTTCGAATTAACCGTGTGATCATATTTTTCTTCGATTATACACGACTTTTTTTCTACAGAAAATGTAGAAGTAATTGTTTAAAAGACTTTTTTTTATAATACATTTAGATATGTTGGTTTTATCTTTTAAAATTTTATAATATAGTCAAAGTCTGTTTCACCTATTCCAAAATTCATGGTTGAATGTGTAAAATTTAAAGTCCAAAGGCAAAGTACCTTGTGATGCTTAGGAAGGTAGGAGTCTAGCTTGGCTATAATGCTAGTTGATTGGTGTTTGTAGTTTGGGTGATTTATAATACTTTCATTTTCACAAATAAATAAATACGGAGTAAGTGTTAACAATCAATTGGATTAGAGGTAGTATATAATGTTATTAGAAACACATTTTTTTTTCTCATGGAATTTACATATATAATTGTTCTTAAACACTGATCCGAAAATAACTCAACCCAAAATGAACAAACCTAAATAAACCAACCTAAACGACCCGGAGCAAACACAAAATGACTCAAAACAACATGCCGAAAACCAAAATGACAAGAACTGAGCCAATCGTGAATCGTGAGATATATATAGGAACTCAAACTGTTCTATAGGACCACTTACAGAAAATTGACTAGCCCAATTACACCTGACAAAGTGTGTGTTTGACCTAGCTTTTTAAAGTGTTTTTGGACTCAAAAACACTTTTTGGCCAAACACATTCTATATTTAAAAGTTAAAAATAGTTTCTAAAAAACTCAAATAACACATTTTTGCCCATAAAAATAGAAACAACTATTTGATGTTTCTGATTCTCGAAAATTGCTTTTAAGAAATTAAACAAAAACTCGTTTTTAACGATCTCGGCCAAACATGCTCAAAATTGACCAGACACGCACACCCGACCTTGACCCGAACTGAATGTTTATTATTGCAATACTAATTAGTATCCACAAATAACTTGATAATAATTATGCGAAAATGACCCAACCTGTCTGAAAATCGATAGTACCCGAAATTACCTTACTCGTAATTGACCCATTTGCTAGGTCTAATGGCAACCCAAACTAAGTAAGTTAATTAACTCGTAAAAGAATAGTTTATTTTGGTAACATGGTAACTTTCATATTTATGTATGTCATCATTTATCATAAGAATAATCAAAATAATTCCGAAATATAAATATAGCTAAAATAAGGAAATACTAGTCGAAATTTACGACCTAACCTTATCTTCGGTTTTTCCTAATTACTATAGGTTTAGGTCTTTCCTAATTCCTAATTGAAATAGGTTTAGGATCTTTCCTAATTGTTATAGGTTTAGAGTTTAGAAATTCTACAGTTACCATTTTAACGTAAATTACCAAGTTGTAGAACGTTTACCAATTACCATCTCTTCTCTCATTAACACACATTCCTTATATATAATCTGATCCAAAACGATTAATAATAATAATCTAGCTACAATTGGAGGTTAATTCCCATCCCTTACCATATTAAGTTTTACCCAACAACAAATTCTTACCATCTTGTTGTTCTATAAATCCTCAACAATTCTGGGTTACAATTTCTACTTGCAATCTCTCCTGCACTTTATTTTAATCTTACATAACAATTACGAATTACGAATTACAGCTTGTAAATCTCTCCTGTACGTATAATCTTGCATTGCAATTATAAATTACAATGAATATTGTCATACTTTTTTTAATGTTAATGGCACCTGATGTGCTATCCTCTAACGGTCTATATGAATTCGAAAGACGACAAGATGAAGCGGAATATGAATTCGAGAGACGACAAGATGAAGCGGAAGAGATGTTTCACGAATGTGGAGAAAACGGTGGTCCTTTTGCATGTGTGTCGTCGACATTAGACAAAGAAGTTGACAGAGACGATCTGCAATCGCAAATTTCAAAACTATTAGATGTCAATTATGAGGATGGAGATATTCCGGTGGGTTACAGATTTAAGCCGACGGATGAACAGTTGTTGGTTTATCTTAACCGCAAAACAGAGTCTGAACCACTTCCGAACAAAGAAATAGACGAGATCGATGCACATACGTTCTTTATGAAACATCCTAAGGAATTGGGTATGTTGTTGTTGTTGTTCTCCGATATAAAAGTACTAGTTAGACTCGAATTCTTACTTCAATTGCTCATTGATTTATGCATTGCTTTCGATTTTTTGTTGCAGTGTCAAAGGTATGCGTCTGCGACAAAAGAGAGTCGTACTTCTACATACGACATGATAATGAAGAGTTTTATAACAAAATAACGAGAGAAATGACCCATGATGGATTGCCATGCTCTTGGAACAGGGAGGAAATATATCCGTTATATGAAATAAAAGATGATATGATTGGTGATGTAATCGGTTACAAAACCGTCTCCAGGTTCTTTCGAAAATATAAGAAAACACACTGGAAACTGGAGGAGTTTCGTGCTAATTCCAACGTTGATGCAACCGTAAGTACACTGCATTTTCATTTTTAGTCGATACTCCATATATACGCACCCTTTTGGGAGATGTTACTAATACGACGACATTCGTGTTATTGCAGAGCACGAATTGGACGCTAGCAAGAATCATAAGAGGTGTTGAATATGGAGGGACTTCGATTCGCTAATTATTATTGCAGAACACGAATTGGACGCTAGCAAGAATCATAAGAGCACGAATTCGCTGATTGAATATATGGAGGGACGCTGATAAGGAAAAAGTGTGTACTTGTTTTTGTTTTCTTTTTTTTGCGGGCGTGGCGTTCTGTGAAGCAATATGCAGCTTCACTACATAGCATTCTTATTCTTCTTGTTACTCTCATAATATGAACTGCATTATGTACACACTTACAAATTAATAGTAATGCAGAAAGACTGATCTATTTTTTGCAACACAAATATGTCCATTCAAGTATTGTAACATGACTCAGATTTAGAGTATCTCCAACACTGATCAGAGCACATAACGCCCTCGACAAAACGTTGTTTTACAGCTTTACATTTGCAAAACATGTCTTTAGCAATTGTCGACTTGTCGTCCCGCATCCCTGGCCTCTACCTCCAACATTCTAGAGCTTGGTTCTTATTAGAATGCGTAAAGAAAGATCTTCTGCAAAGCAAATATCTTTCGAATCATCCTCAACTCACAGGAAGGTGAGGCTCAAGGAAAAATAAAAGAGAGAGATGAAGCATGCCTTAACTCACGAGGTTCAAGAAAAAATGACGATATCATAAGTCATAACTTTAGTTTTCTGGTTTGGTCACTAAATTGATAGTCGTTTTGGTGAAATTCTCGATCCAATTTTTATAATGTCATCCGAAAACAAACCCTCTGAGATTGCGCACATCCTACATTCGTAACCCCTATCCCGCTAGGGTAATGTTTTCCGTAAAACTAGGCATAAGAAGATAAACAACAGAAAAGAGATATAGCAAGGGAGAGGACAAGACATCCCTGAAGCTTTACTAAGAAGTTTTTCTCCGTACTATCTACAACGTTGCATCTTGACAAACCGGGTTCATAAGAAAGACAATCTCAATTTGGTTCAAGACAATAATAGACTGTCAATTACACTACCTTTCTAATTATTAGCTACAGCAATTTTCCAAAGGGGATCCCCCTTTTTTTATCTTGCTCTGACTGGTGGTGCAACTTTTATGTACGCAAACGTAGTGTGTAGATTGGTAGAATGCATTTTTTCAACTACCCGCGACTCCTATTTATCCGTTATATATGAAAGCCAACTAACACAATCAAACCAACTTTAAAGTGACGTCAATGCAAGCCGCGACCAAGAAATTACATATAACACGTGCGCAATAAATCAGAATTCATACTCATGTTAAGGAAAGACAGATACCTGCAGGATGGAGCCATGAAGCACGTCTATCTAACTTGTTGTGACAGTAGATGACAACTTCTTCCTCTTATTTCTCGGTTTTACTGCATCTTTAAGAGTCTTAAGACTCTTAACCCGGTTAGTATGAAATCCCACATCAGAATCAGGAACTAACTCTTGTAAAGGGATCTTCTTCTCTGTTGCTTCACCAGAATTTCCTTCGAACAGATGCCTTTCAGAATTTTGTTCATTTTCTTCGAAAAACGTCATTTTACCTTCAGAATGTAAAGTAATGCAACTATCATTATGGAACAGAACATTCATATTCAGAATAGGAGGAAGTAGAAAAACGCAAGGCCATTAAGCATCTAAACTGCTAACTAATTACAATGTGCGCTTTATTACTGAAATAAGCATCAAATATATTGAAGTGTTCCAAAAAACCAAAAAAATAAAAAATTCTCCCGCATCAAATTAATTAGCCACTTTGAGTTTGCATAACTAGGGGATCCAATATCAAACGATATAAGGTTTTAGATTAGGGTTATTAAAAACAGCTCATCTTCGTCTAAATGTGATTATTTAAATAATACTCTCTCCTTCCCTCTTTATTTCTTCCCGTAAATATGGCACACTTTCAAAGATGAGTATAAAAAAAGGGGTGAGTGGGCTTTAGATTAGGAAAAAGATAACTATAATCAACTTATTAATGTCACTCTAGCTACCACCGGTCCACCACCCCCACAGAGCTACCCCACTTTTAAAATTCCCGTACAATGCGTATACTAGAGTGTTAAACTAGTATCCTGAATAAGTTCTCCAATGATGTTCATGTTTGCAAAAGCAAAAGGAAGAGTAGATGAGAAATTATTAACAAAAATTCAAAAATAACGCAAGCAGAGAGAGGGCTTAGGCGGGAGAAGGAGACGGAATGTGGAGTGAGCCAGTGAGGCAGCGGCGAGGCTTAGAAGGGCGGATGTGAGGGTGTTGGAGGTGATTGGGAAGGGAAGACGGGTTGTTGTGAGGAAGCTTCAGGTGGCAAAAGTGGATGGCTGGAGCAGTAGAAGGCAGGTGAAGACCGATGATATAGGTGGTTAGGATAGCTGGCTAACAGTGATTAGGGATGCCGCAGCCACAAGGAGGTGGTCTGTGGTGTGTTGGGGGAGAAGATAAGAGGGGAAGGAAGGTTGGTGGTGATTTAGTTACCAGGAGCTTAGTTTGAAAACGAGCACCTCAGGATCACTTGGCTCAGTGAGGCAGTAAGCAAAACGCTTCAGAGCGGCTTAAGTGTGACATGCAGACTGTCAAACGCCTCCGCCTACGAGAAGAATTGGATTGGCAGGTGTTGGGTAAGAATGTAAGATATTCATACCCATAATCCCATATCTAATGTCTTGTCAGACTTGCGTAAAGCCAAAAGAGTTGGTACTTAGTAACATAGAGACTGACTGATAGGGAAAAGGGAAACCATGGAGGCAAAGAAACTCAAAGAGAAGGCAAAAAAGGCAAAGAGCATCGATAAGGGGTTTGATTGTAGCACAAAATTACCTCGAGTAGCAAGAGAAACTTTTAAAAGTTTTGAATCAACACCTTTTGAATATGGATTCCTGGTAAAAAGTTACACAGAAGTTGTCAGGAAATAACACATCTGGGTAAAGAATATGCTAATAAAAATCAACTGAGAATAATTAATTAAGCATCCAATTGTTCATTTGTATCATAAATTTCATCCTCCCTGAAGTATTTCACATGATTTCTCTAACTAGTTGGAACTAAGATATTTATAAGTAAAGAAAATCTATCTACTTATTTATCATAAAAGATGAATTGATTTAAAACGGTTGAATGCCAGTTTATCTCCTCTGGAAACCTATGTCAACATATAAGTTACCCTCAAGAATCAAATGCAAAGCAATTGTCTTTGTACATTTATCCTTGTTGAAAAGTGCCTACCATGTTCAATTTTGAGATTAAGAACTGCAATAAAATGCACCCATGACCTCAAAGCCTTCCGCTGATGTACGCGTTCCTACCCCAGTGTTATCATAGAGATCTTGTTTCTGGGTGACCCATAATGAAAGTCGTATACTTGCGCCAACAATTGCATTGACTGACTGTACATAAATATAACCTTATAAAGTTTAGTGTACCAGATTGCTCTACTTCATCTTATTCTAAAGCCAAAGAATAGTGAACCTTTGACATCAGAAATGAAAATATGAAGCTCCATCCAAATACTGTAAAATACTAAAAACAGATGAGTATCATCAAACACTGTAATTCTATAAAAACAGAATCACATACCAACACAACGGCTTTCCACAGGAGCTAGTACTCTTGTTGTGACTTGCATCAATCATAGTTTTAGATGACAGTTCTTCATTCTCCACGTCATTACATTTACCGATTTGCAATGCTAAATTTTGCATCTGCTGACTTAGCTCAATTTTCACACAAACAACCTTGCTCTCATGCTCCCTAATTTCTCCATCTGGCCCAATATCCAAGGCCTCCAGAGCAGGCAGGTGCTTAATTTTACGATTAGATCTTTTTTTGTTGAATGACTCGACCTATGATGTATTCATATCGAAAAATCAATTAGAAACCCACCAAAAGCAGCACAGAGATAAAAAAAAAACATTAACTAAAAGTTGGATATAATGGTTCGGAAAAGCTAGACTTAGAAACCAACAAACATCTGCTCACCAATGTTTCCTTGACCCTTGACCCTTAATGCTAGACTTAGAAACCAACAAAATAACTGAGCAATTATCCCCAATGAATGAAATCGGGACAATTTGCAAGAAATTCTTGGGAGGTTGTCCTCTTAGTTATTTTGTCTACCACAAGATTCATTTGTTACCCAACATGTAAAAAAAACATTATAACTGGATCTTACAGCATTTTGAAGCTTTAGTGTTATATCCACAGCTTTCAAAGCAGCATTTTGCAAACATGTCAATACAACAGCTGGAGTGACACCAACTCCTCCAGCTTTTTGAATAGCACAGACTTCTTCATTTGCATTAACCGTTACTATCATTCTTCCTTTTATTAAGGCCTCCTCAAAGTGGGATGGATCTATCACCTGTATAAATTACACCACATTATGAATGGCTGAATGCTATAAAGACACATCCAGCTAGATTAAATAATGCATTGTAATCACCTACCGCGATGTTGTTGTCTGTGATGAATGCAAACGTTACTGCTATAGGAAGATGATGCACTATCAACGGAAGAGGTTCCTGCTCCTGTCAGAACCCAAGAGTAGAACTTATTAAGCTAAAGCAATAAAAAAATAGTGAGCACAAACATTTGCCCCAATGGCAGAACTGCAAATTATTTGTCAGTTCGTCCATACTGGACATTTATCTTCATAATACATGACCCAAGTATACAAACAGCTAACTTAGGCAAGCAAGTAAAATAATACATGACCCAAGTATACAAACAGCTAACTTAGGCAAGCAAGTAAAATAAATAAATGCAAGGTGACAATTAACATAGTCCGAACAAGGACACTAACACCTCTGTTACTCTGACTCTTCATATTACGTCCACGTATTCGTGCTGGATACTCGATATCTAGACACGGCTATGATAACCTCACACTTCTCTTTAAATTAAAAATAAAAGAAAACTTTCCATGAATAGTTGAGTCTAACACTTCTTAACTTAGATGTGTTTATCACTATAGGTACTTCTTATGGATATGTGTTATGCTTATGTATGTTGGAGTATCGGGACTGAGCCTCACGTAACTTTTCAGGCATATCTCACTCTCTAGAGAATACTAAGAGTCAGTAGTATTCAAGATTCGGGGGATAAGGGGTGGCATTAGTGATTTCTTAATAATGTTTATATCTTAAAACCCGGGAGGGAGAAGTATACCACCGCTGAGTCCTACGCGGCTCCTATCCGAACAAAGCCTGTTGCTTTACAATCTAAAATTATAATGTTTTTATTGTACTTTATCTAAAAAATACAAAATCATGTAAAAAAAAATATGAACCACAAAACAGCGCTAGCAAAAGAAAAAATCAAATGAAACGTTTCCAGTACCTCTGGTGAATGGACTTTTACTTCCAGCCCATCCTCACCCCCAAGTGTGCATTCAGGCCTTCGAAATGTCATGAGAGCAGCCAAAGCAGCCGTGTTAGCAGCATCGACTAGATTTCTGTTTACATCAGAAATTAAAAGGTTATAAACATGAAAGTACAGACTCCATGAATCTTACACACAGTATGAAACTTGAACGTAGCAAAAGCATACCCTCCATTATCCAATATGTGAAGATCAACCCTGATGGACCATACTAATTTTCCGGCAAGAACACAAAGAGATTCTGTGTCAACTGCCCTACTCTCCCTGCATTATTGATTCCAAATTAACAAATTCAGAGTGTCTCAACACATTACAAGGGAAAAAAAGGAAATAGAAAAGTTGACAGAGAGAAATACAAGCTCAAGTGCAAGAAGATTATCACTTTGATCTGCAGAATTCACCCAATATTAAATATCCAACAAAAAGCCAGACACCCAGGCACAAATGTCAACCCAACAATTCTAGCATCCTTAAACTAAAACTCAATTATGAAAAGCGCCCGCGCCCTGTAGTTTAAAGTGAGCTAACACTTGCAACAGGTCTCAGCGGGATGTCAGACTCACAGCTTATCTTAAACAACAATTCACAGCATCCACGAAAAAACAAAACCCCACGATGTCAAACTTGTACAATTAAAAAATCCATAGTTATTGCACCATCTCATAGAATCAAACCTTAGAGTCCTCACTGCAATGTAATAAAAAAAAAACTTCAGAAAGAAACAGATGGACAAGAAACAAAGCAATAGCTGTTACATCAGCATTAGAGGAAGTCAGGAACTAGACTATCAAATAATGGATGTACGGAGTATTAAGTATGATTGGTACATGGTCTATGGAGTATGGACCAACGTTTTCTCAGACTCAAATCGCCACACATCAACAGGTTCACAAGGCATCCATAATTTTAATTGACAAATGAATTAACAGAGCAAGAAAGAAAATTACGGGGGGGAACCTCAGACCACGGTCTATTATGCGCCCTAATTCCACAGCAGACTCTACAGGACGACCAACTTCAAATGTTGGATCAGCCATTGGAGAAAATTCTGTGTATATAGCTAGTGATCCTTCATTTGGCCTGTCCTTGTACGGTTTAACTAGCTGAGCAGTAACAAATCCCATAACTTTTGTCTCGCCAAGCTGCACATAAGAATAACCATCTTCTCTGCAATTTTATCATAGCGGTACAAAAGAGTTTCAGTCAGTGCATCATGTTAACACATTAATATAACAAAAATGATCACTTTAGGACATAACATGGCTATTTACAATATGCATATAATTTACATGTCATAGGCACTTCAAACAAAGAAACACTAGTGTCAGAGAAACGGAAAGAATGTTCTCTAACTCATTGGACACCGACTTAAGTGGTGTCATACTGTCATTCTCCAATAATTAAGACCTATTTAATAAGGCATGTTAAGCAGGAAAGGTGGGAACGACAACAAAAGATCATCATCAAAACTCACATTTTTTTCTACCCAAATATTTCGCAGGCACACGCCTCCATGAAAACTACCATGGTTTCTATCAAGCTATACCTGACAGTATAAATAAATAGAGAGATGCCTAGAGAAAAATTTAATAATTCAGCCACTCCTCAGGCACACACTTGCGTGCTAATATGGTACCATGCACAACTACAGACTACCTGTTTCCATCAACAGAGTTTCTATACACTCAAGAAAATGGGAGATACATAAGATGTATAAGTCCTTAATATTGCCAAAATAAGGGTACTATAATCAAGATTTAGGCTACAGAAAACCAGAAAAAAGGAAAGAAAGACGTCTTTCAGTAGAGGACAATCAATAACTGAGGGTTTGATCCTGAGTTGCTGTAGCAACAAATTCCAGTAGGGCATCATGAAAGCATGGTATAAGTGCTTTAGGTTGTGTCCGCGAGTCCATCATAAACTAATTCAGTGATTTGCAGATGATAATAACAATAACAAAATAACTATGCGAGGACTCCCCTACTCCTGACCAACAACGATCCATTAAACATTTCTATTAGAAAGATGTGGGGGTTAACTCTTCCCCATCTTTTTGTTCTGATAATTGGATCAAAGGTCCCGATTTTATCATCATCGGTGATCTCCAATGGGAAAATATGGCTGTTTAGGTGTGATAAAATCCCGTTCCTTAAGATACTTGACTAACAGATATACGTTAGAAAGGATAAACCAGTAAAGGGCGGTGCAAAAATGAGACGGGGTGGGCTAAATTTACGAATTTCAGAGATGAGAGGAGTGTCATACAGATTCTGATTATTCAAATTTGGTTTTTGTTTCCTCATATGTACAGATATTAATAAAATAAGAGAAACTGTGGCAGAAAATGATCCTGAGAACTGATAAGACTGGGCAAGAAGATGGCAACAAGTAATGAGGTGATGACCTAACTAGTTTATTGAGGCGCTCTTCGCTTTTAACTATGACAGTGAACTCCGTATTAGGTAAACCAATTTACATAGGAGTTTCCAAATGGGTTTTGAGTCACCAGCCTCTTTTTGGTGTTAAAGGAGCGTTTATCTTCATCTCGTACTTACCAAATCTCCATGTCATAAAGAGAACAAAGAAGTTAAAAAAAAATTGCTAGCCATCATTCATTGTGAATAATAGTTAGAAGCAACACAAAGAACACAAACGCTTCTTGATTTGAGTTGAATCTCCTAGCTAGCTAGACTGGGTTACACCGACTCCAGTCACTCCACACTTCTAGAATCTAGGGTCATCCGCCATACCCATGTCCAACACAACATTCATTCAAGTTAGTAGTATAGAATTTGTACAGTACTCCAACCCATCAACATTTCTCCTTGAAGAGAACAAAATGGATGTTCGCATTATACAAGTAGAGATAATACTATTGAGCAAGGCAGTTATCATGTTGTTTGATGATTAAGATTTACGTCCCCCAGATGTCTTTATCACATCAAAATCCTCCAAATATTCTACGAAATAATTAAATCAGTTCTGGAGACATGTCATACCCAGGATCCTAATCTGTCGACATGTCTTAATCATGACAAGACACTTGGGTACGTACTTGTTTCCAAGTTTGAGTAAGATAGGCAAGACAAATATGATCTACTTGGAATTACTATTCGTAGTAGCAAAACCCGGCAACTAAATGATCATTCTACAAGTCTACTCACAATATCACCAGAGTGTGTATCGGTAGCAATTGATGAGGGAATGGGAGGAAGGGAAAGTGAGGGAGGGGAGGCGAGGCGAGGGAGAACAAATTAAGGGGTTTCCCTCCGAATATTTCCTATATTGGGAGATTTTGATTAGACACGAAAAAAATGAAAAAATGGATACATTCATTTGCCACTCCTTCCATTCTCCCTCACCTCTATTTGCTAACCAAGCAACGGAATTGATATCACTGCGTCCCACTCCATTCCCTTTCCCTCCAATCCCGTCAATTCAAACACACCCTAACTCGAAACAGCTAACTAAAAATCAGCTGAATTCAGAAACAAGACTCCTCAGTCCTCATTATCAGAGTACTACTTAGTACTTACCCATCAAACTCAATCGTAAGATCACGATAATCCATGAGACCTCGATCATCAACACGAATGCCCGATTTCAAAGCAGTCTCAATGAAATTCCTCTCATTTATAGTCATATTCCAAGCATTTGCTAATCTCTGCTCCATTATTCAGGCTGCAAAGACCCAATTACAACACATAAGCTAACACAAATATCATTCCTACCCACTAGCATAATAATATACTCCCTCCGTCCCAATCATTTGTTTCTCTTTGATTAAAATACCGCCTCACAAATACAGTAATAGAATAGGTAAACAAATGACTGTGGCGGAAATAGCATATAACATGTAGTCACCCCCATCAAACAAGAAAAATCAAGTTATAACAAATCATGATAAATTACAAGCACAATTTCATAGAACAATACTGAATTACCTTGAATAGGGTTAAAAAGTAGGCAGTTAATGAATTTGATTGAAGTAATTACCGTGATTTATAGCTTTTCCTTCTCTGAGTTATTTGGGTTGTGCTCATATTTCTTCTGTGAATAGTATTCGTAAATACCGTATTTCATCAGTATGTAAGAAGAAATCGAATAGGGGCTTTTTTGGATCGGACCGGACCGGAATCTACGAGATTAGTTTAAATCGGTCCAGTTTTTTTTTAGGATTCCGGTTAACGGTAAATGGTAATTACCGTGAGTCCGTGATCAACTGGCAAGGGGTTTTTCTAGCTTAATTAGGAGTCTTGTGTTCGAGCCATGGGAACGCGGCAACCAGCAGTGTTACAACTTATGAGAGAAAGAGATAGAGCTTCGCCGTCCTAGTGGTCCTACTCGAATTCCGAATAAGCCGGATGGTTTACACCAAAAAAAATGTCTGGATAATTGTATCGGAAAGGCCAAGATTAATGTTTAATTTTTATTATTTTTGCTTAGATGGGTTAGTTTTTATTTATAAAAGTTGTTTAGAGATGTTTAATTGTCGTTATTACACTTCAATAATTAGACATTTCTTCTATAAAGTAAATTTGTAAATTATAAGTAGTCGAATACATGCTAATTTCAGCATACCATAATTTTGAAAACATTGTGGTCTCTTGTGATTCAGTGAATCATATTTGTCATGTGATTTCTCTTCTTTTCAGTTAAACCCATGTAAAAAAATTGAATTAGAATTAGTTGAATAAACTTTAAAATTAACAATAAATACATTTAGTAAACCCGTATTTTTTTTTATTTTCTACATAGCAACCTCATTTTCACCAAAAACGTCTTTCACTGGCCATAACTCACAACCATGAGTTCCAAAAGCGACGATTTTTTTTTCAAATCAAAGATATCATAAACGCGGCCAATTTGGGAAAAAATCGTCGCATTCGGAACTTGCTACAAAGAGGTACGGTCAGTCAAAGTTTAAAGTTTGACTGGCCATAATTCTTGCCACGAGTTCAGAAACTGAAATCTTTTTTTTTCAGATCAAA
>JAYMSF010000139.1:0-20411 GCA_036897335.1 Silene vulgaris | reverse complement strand
TAACATTTATGAGTAATTAAAATATTAGTAATATAAATAAATGTTTTACTACTAATATAAACTTTTGAGATGACCTCATTAAGTTGACATTCGAATGATAAAAGTTCTTGAAGTAAAAGTGGATGAAATAATAAATGGATAAATGTAAATACTACCAAGTACCTTCATTTATTTACTAGAATTATACTATTAATAGAATATATGTGAGGATTTTATTTAATTGGTATGATTCCATGAGAAGCGATTATATTATGTGATAATTTACTTTTTAGAAACAATCTCCATCATTTCCTTTATTATTGTGCTTTATTATAAAAACAACAAATAATTTAAAATTAGGGTTCAACAAATTTAGATCGGGATCGCGCTAAATCATGCAAAAGGATATGTCACACCAAAATGAAGGAACAAGAGTTCACTTCATAAACTCAAATATGTCCACTCTAAAACCAACTGCAATAAAAGGAGTAGCTCATTTGCTTATACTCCGTAAAATGATAAACTTTCTCAATTCACATCCTCTTTTATTCACGTGGGATACTCAATGTGGGTACATAATTACATATGATCGAACCTGACTGAATTCTTTTAAGTCTGACCCTTCGTCCACATTTTTTGAAAAAAAGTAAGTAATAGAACAAAGGTCTTTCACTTTTTTTTTTTTTTTTAAGTTTCTTTTTCTTGGTGTTTTCGATCTATTTATATTACGTTTTTTATTTGCAACCTTAAGCTGACTAATTTTTTTTCTTATGTATTTTCAATAATTTTGAAAGATTTTACCAGTCCAATGTTAAATTAATGATGTAATATCAAAAGTTTATGTTTGTAGTAGGACATTTATGACTAATTAAAATAGTAGTATAAATAAATGTTCTACTACTAATATAAACTTTTAAGATGCCCTCATTAATTTGACATTGGGATGATAAAAGTTCTTAAGTAAAAAGTGGATGAATTAAGTGAGTTAATTTATTTATTTTGGTGAGGAAACAAGTGGATTAATGAAAATAATACCAAGTCCTCCCCACTAATTTGCTAGAGTCCTATCGATAATTGAATATTCAGAGTATGTAAGGATTTTATTTTAATGGTATGATTCTAGTGAATTAGGAGAGTATATATGTTATGAAAAATCTAAATAGAGGGAGTCTCTTTCATAATTTTAATGAGGTTTCACTTAGAACCTAATTGGTAATAGGAGGATCACAAATTCTAATTTGTGACGGATATATCGTCACAAACTTGTGACGGGTCAAGTATTACTCACTTGAGTAGGAAAAGACAAGTCATTTGGTATTCCATATGCCTTGTCTTATACTCTTATCTATCAAAGTGGGAGAACTTGACCCATTTAGAAGTTTGTGACGGATAATCCCGTCTTAAAATATATTATTCGAAAGAAGAGTATTTGTAGGATGGCTAAAACTTTGCCAAACGATTGATTGATTTAGCAGTTGATTTTTGATTGATTCAAGTGTTTTTGTGAGATGAATCCAATTAGGGTTTATACTTTGATTTGGGGGTTTCTCGATTGATTTGGGTGAGGGGGTTACTCGGTAAGGTAAGGGTAGTTTAGGTATTATTGTATAAGTTTAAGTCGGAATGTCTTATATAGAACGGGTTTTATAAAAATCGTTACCGTAATCGATATTGGGGGTGATTTTTAGGATTAAGTGATATTTAAGGTGGTAATTTGTAAAACTAGACTTAAAGGGGGGGTTATTTGTAAAAAACGGTACATAAAAGGGCGTTATTTACAAAATTCACTAAAATATAGAAAAATGAGGTATACTGACAAATTTAAGGAGGTTTCATCCAAAAATCAATTGACGATGGGGTAGAGTAGGCCCTTGGGTTATAAGCTAGATCACTTTTCTCTATTTTTCTTCGATATGGAAGACCTATATGTAATTCTTCACTAAAAGCAGGAATAACGTTATAGCATTTGATTTTGAATGGTTTAATATCTCAAGACTTTATGTCAAAAATAAAAGTGAAAAATTCATTCAAATGAAGGAAGTAACCATTATGATCAATAAGGTGCAACTTTTATATGCACGAGACTATGAGAGTAGACAAATTCTCATTTAAGACGGCATTATACGTCTTAAGCTTAAGGCGGGTCAAATACATATCAAATCATCCCACTTGTTGCCTAGAAAATACCAAAAGCTTTGTCTTTATTACTACCAAGTGGGCTGATTTGGTATGTTTTAACCCGTCTTAAACTTAAGAAGGATAATAGCCGTCTTAAGCAAGACTTACTGATGAGAGTATTAGGGTAAGATTATTGGTAGTTTTGAGACAAGACTTTGGTAAGTCATGAGACAAGATTCTCTCAAAACTACCAATAATCTACCTCAGTCTTAACAAAGTCTTATGTTGAGTCTTGGAAATCCAAGACTCAACTTAAGACTTTGAGTGAGTCTTGACCCCACCATAAAATAAAAGTATCCAATGAATGAGTGACATGTGTCATTTCTTTTTATAAGAAAAAAAGGAGTGAATGTAAAAGTAGAGTCTGGGGTGAGTCTGACGGATAATGTATAATGTTTGAGGTGAGTCTGAAGCGGGTCTGAACAATAAAAAAATTGATTCTTTCATTACATTATAAATCAATTTTCAAATACGAGGCAAATAAGCCGTCTAAGCCGCCACAAATAATAATAAAATAAAGTGATTTCACATTGTCAGACGGTGCACTTTTATAGGAAAACTACTCATTTAATAACCAATTTTTCTTTTTATACGGTGTAAACCGTCTCATGCAATAACTCTACTACTCCCTCCTACCCACAATAAATATCCCATTTCCCAATTTTATTTACCCACATAAATGTCCATTTGCCATATTTATGACTATTTTACCCTTTACTCTTTTCATTATTTAAAACTAAACCCACTCCTAGCCCATTACTTTTCATTATTTAACTCACATTTTTCTTACCTCAAAACAATACTTTTCATTATTTAACTCTATTCCTTAATTCTCGTGTCCCTACCCAATGGGTTGTATTTAAGCATTTAATACCCTTCCAAATTTGGTATTAATTTAAAAATTAGAGAGTAAATTACACATGAATCAATGCAATTAATGCTTTTATTAAATATTTATTTCCTTTTTTAGATGCTTAAATACAACCCAATGGGTTGTATATATCATTACCCTTGAAAATTAAACCTTCAAGAGAAAAACAAAAGAGAGGCCAAGAACAAACACAACTCCCATTTCCACACACCCCTTCACAAAATCAAACAAAATTCCCAATTTTTCCCCTCATTTTTCCTTCACCCACAACAAATTTCCCCCAAAAAACAGAAAAATGGTGACAATTACATTCACAAATGCCAATAATTTGGTATCATCTCCATCAATTTCCACCCAATTTCATACCAAAAAGCCCTTCAATTCTCTACCCAAAACATGTTCTTTCCATTCAAAAACAAAAAGAAGAAATGGGCAAAATAGTAATTATACATCTTTTAGGGTTTCATGTTCTTCTTTCTCTTCTATGGAAAATGCTAAAATTAAGGTTATTGGTGTTGGTGGTGGTGGTAATAATGCTGTTAATCGTATGATTGGTAGTGGTTTGCAGGTATAAATTATTCATTTTTCCCTACATTTTCCCCAATTCTTGATTTATTCGCAGTAATTTGTTTTCAAGTTTTGAGCTTTCTGATTTAGGAGTAGTTACTAATACCCATTTCATTTTGATTAAAACCCGACACGGGTGCGTGTCCAAGTGTAAAAAAATTGCATATTTTAGCTTAGAATGAGGTGTCCTAGGGTCAAGTGTTGAGTGTCGGACACGGGTACGCGAGGGAATAAGAAGAGTCGGAGTGTCTGCTAAATTAGGTACATTTTAGGAATCTAGGGTTTTGTTTCTTTTTAAAGAGGAGTGGATGATAAGGTGCAATGTTGTAGCTTTCATTTGAATGTGGTTACTCCCTCCGTCTCAGGGGTATTTTAATCGAAGGTAAACAAATGATTAGTATGTAGGGAGTATTTTTCTTTGACACAAATGGTGTTCTTGATTGGATTAAAAATGGGTAGATGAAAGCGGAAATTAGTTGAATTTAGTTGGTTTCGCGTTATATTATAAGCTTAGTAATTGTTGCATTGAAGCTGAGGATTGACCGTAAGTCCGTAACAATTGAAACTATACTTGTCAAATCCTAAAATTAGATGTATATCTATGCATTTGAAGCTGCTGTTATTGCAGAGTCAATGTAGATGTGAATGCTCTTATTGCTGGTCTGAATAGTTTAGCCAGAAAATCGTCTGCTTGCAAGCTTTCCAAGCATATTTGTGATTTATACCCATCTAGCGGTTTTAGTGATGTATAGAGAATGATTAGTAGTAGTAGTTGATATCTATGTGTTAGAAATTGTAAGTTAGCTCGGATTTATGGAGACTAATAGCTACTTGTAGGGTCACTAGACTTATTTGAACTTTGTGAGTGTATCATGTAGTTGATGCTTGCTAGATTATGTCTAAATTTGGCATTGCTTTATTAGAGATCTAACCAATCTAAGCTCTCATCTTTTCATTTAAGTCTCACAAGTCACAATCTGTCTTCATAATGCATTTGACGACTGATTGTCGACCATAATTAATTACATCCAATTTTTTCAAAATGAAATGTCTACTTCATTTCAACTTTTTGTTCCATATCATTGATTATCTTGGTGGCATCTTCCAAAAAAGGCAGGGATAAATTTGCTTTAGTCTTGCTAAAATGATTCTAAGGAAGTTTAAATTTTTTTGGTAATACAAACATGATAGTAGCGCGTATTCTAATCTTATATGTATGACTTTGGCAGGGTGTTGATTTTTATGCCATAAACACAGATGCTCAAGCATTGTTGCATTCAGCTGCCGAGAACCCAATTCAAATTGGAGAGCTTTTGACCCGTGGATTAGGTCTGGCTCTGTTTTAGCAGTTAATATTGTGTGTCCATTTATCTTTCATGTATGGTTTGGATGTGAAGTTTCCATTTCCATTGGAACAAGTGACCTATTCATTTTCGAACATGGTGGAATAAAGTAAAATGACTGGTAAATTGTTTGCACTTATGATTATTTTGAGGTACCAGTTGTTTAATGTAAATTGTGACACAATTTTCATTATGGGTCATCCGAAACCATCTATTTTTGTTTTAAAAACAAAGATAAGGCTGTGTATCAGTGTATAATTGTATATCCCAGATCGCACTATCGTAGGAGCCTTTTAAGTCTCTAGGCCTCTAGGCTAAGGGTATATTGTACTTGGTTTGGATGTAAAAGCATCTAGAGTCCTGTTTAGATGTTTGTGCTGTAAATATCTAAATAAGTCTAAATTTTTGTAATCTGACGCCTAATGATTTTAAATTGGCATCATCTTTGTCACTTTTGATGGAATTGACTTCATAGTGATGCAGGTGCTGGTGGGAATCCATCATTGGGGGCGCAGGCTGCTGAAGAGTCCAAAGAAGCTATCGCAAATGCTCTCAAAGGATCCGACCTTGTTTTTATAACAGCAGGTATGGGTGGGGGCACGGGATCAGGCGCTGCTCCGGTCATTGCTCAAATATCCAAGGATGCCGGTTATCTAACTGTAGGTGTGGTCACCTATCCCTTCAGCTTTGAGGGCCGCAAGAGGACTTTGCAGGCATGTGCCACTTTGATTTTCTGGATTAGACACTTAGTACTTAAACGGTAGTTTTTGTTTGAATTGAAACGGTTACTTACTTTATCCTTATTCATGAACAAATTATTCAAATCCTATTTCTGACTCCCTCTGTCCACAAATTAATTTTCTAGTTTGTTTTGCGCAAAAATTAAGGAACATAGTTAGATGTAGATGTAAATCTAAGCTGATGAAAAATGTATGTCAACAAACCATAGTGGCTACATATTCCATATGGGAAGTTTATTAGTAAGGGATTACTCTTTGATTTTGAGGCTCTCTCTTTGGTCTCTCAATGCTTTATAATCTTTTTCAATTGAAGCCCTCGTCCTATCTTCGCATTACGTTGAAATTCGGGCCACCAAGGAAGTAATTTCTGAGATGTTCTTTTTTCTTCAGGCGCTGGAAGCAATAGAAAAGCTGCAGAATAATGTTGATACTCTAATTGTGATACCTAATGACCGTCTTCTGGACATTGCTGATGAGCAAATGCCTCTTCAGGATGCTTTTCAGCTCGCTGATGATGTTCTCCGTCAGGGAGTTCAAGGCATTTCAGACATAATCACAGTAAGTGCCTCGACTGAACACTGAAGTAAATGTTCCCTTAGTATTGTTCTACGAGGTTTGTTCTTGAGTTGTTTGGCATTAAGATAAATGTTTAGCAGGAGATCTAGAAACCGCCATTTTGGACAAATTTGCTATGATCATTGAACAATTAAATTATCGCTCAATAAGATTTAAGATTTTCTTGACTTCTCTGATATTTCTTAACCTGAGACTTAGGTAGCATAGAAAAGACACAGAAACGACAGTCTTAGTTGTAGGAATAACGGTCGTGTTCGATTACTTCACTGATAATTTAGATATGATTGTGGTATGGGCAATTACTTTTGTTAGTATATGTGATCTTTGAATGTTTTCATTTTTTTTTTCCAGATACCTGGACTTGTAAATGTAGACTTTGCGGATGTCAAAGCCGTAATGAAGGACTCTGGAACAGCAATGCTTGGAGTAGGTGTTTCTTCAAGTAAGAATCGGGCAGAAGAAGCAGCTGAGCAAGCTACTTTGGCACCTCTTATCGGATCGTCTATACAATCTGCTACTGGCGTTGTATACAACATAACTGGTGGAAAAGACATAACATTGCAAGAAGTTAACCGAGTTTCACAGGTAATGTTATAAGTTATTGTCTCATAATATCTCCTAATGAACTTTACTTTGGTCATTCTTACCATGTTACCCATTCTTACAATCGTGTCAATTGCTTCATTTGCCGAAATATGTGAACTGTTACATTTGGTATGTCCTGAATTTCTACAAAATGGCTACAAAATGGCTGAAAATGTCCAAATTTTCACAAGCTTCAGTTTTTTACGTTTACTTCTCATTTAAATCTCTATAGGACTTTCCTTGTACAAAAACTAAACTAACATGAGATGGTTCTATAGAGGTCAACTCATTAACCCTCATTAACCTTATGAATTTGGAATATACTACTAGTACGAGGACTTTTGTTGGTCTCACATATGTGAGACCGTTTTATACAATCCTCGACCTGTACCAAAAGATGTTCCACAGTTTTTACCTTTCTCTTCTCGCTGTTTCCTTGACTCTTGTTTTCCTTTCCATTTTTTCGTTGTTTTGCCTTGCCTTGTTTAGCAGCTGCTATGACGATTCATGTCCGCCAATTGCAAATTATTCAATAACTAAAGTTTTTGACATGATCAGATTGTAACAAGCTTGGCGGATCCATCAGCCAACATAATATTCGGTGCTGTCGTCGACGAACGGTACAATGGGGAGATTCATGTGACAATCATTGCAACAGGATTCTCCCAGTCATTCCAAAAATCAATACTGTCAGATCCCAAATCTGCAAGACTCGTCGAGAAAGTCGCTGCTCAGGAACTCAAAGGATCCGCTATGCCTCTCAAATCTCCCTCTCCCAACTCATTACCACCTCGACAGCCTTCAAGAAAGCTCTTCTTCTAACTCACTCGAAACTTTAGTTATATGTTTTGTAATGATTTTGATTCCTCTCGATGTTATCTTTCCCCTTTTCTTCATCTTCCTTCCTCCTCTCCGCTCTTTTGTAGTTCGTCGTTGTTATGCCTCTTTTGCCTGGTTGTAAATTGCTTCCCTAAATTGTGGGATTTTTTCATCATTAGTTATTGTTTTTCAAAGGCTTACTACAATGATTTCAGATGGAAGGGAAAGCACTGACATAGCATGTCATAATTCTGCTATTACAGTCAAATTACAGTCGATTTATAGTCGGAGTAAATTTTCCGCTTGGTTCAAAGGAAGTCACAACTCACAAAACCATGAGGAGTTATCTTCCCATATAGTTCCCTCTCCCGGACTTGCACCTCATTTCTGCCTTACATACTTCATACGGAGTACTTGCATAGTTACATGGTGGGTGCGTCATTCCAACTCGAAATATTATCATGCTTGGGCTGCGCCTGATTTTGAATTGAACAATGCCGTGCTGAGCCAATGCCACTGAATTCGTGAGGACCGTGACCCAGCTTCCACCCGTTTTTAAACCAAAAGTAATGCAAAGCGTTAATATGAGTAGAGCCGTGAACTTGATAAACAAATAAGGTTGTATCGGATTAGTGACCTTCTCAATATTAAATGAGTCATTTTTTTTCCCAACCCAAACCCGTCCCAGTTACAGAAAGGGGGATAAGTTGTCTCAACCTTAACTTAGGCCACTTAATTTTCCTATAACGTAAAATGACTTGCTTGACTCATTTATCTTTTTAGTAACAACCCACCAACCTAACTTCCATAATCCATAACTAAAATGATACGGAGTACGAGTATATTCTATTTTCAAACAGGTTAGGTGGGTTACCGACTCAACTTATCCAATTCTAACCATTTAGATGATACATAATGTACTCCATATGATATTTTCGTGTCGGAAGACTAACCATAAGTCCATAACCCAGTCAAATTAAATTTCATGTTATGTCAAATCGGGTTCGTATCGTGTTTCAAGCCAGATTAATGATTGATCAGCTAGACTCGAACCCACCCACATGACCACATGAAACCCCATCCCCACGGCCCAACAAAATCTATCCACACAAAATCCTCCCATACAAAAACACCCCCAAATTTCCCAGAAACAAAATTAAAAAAATCGTAATAAAATAAAACCAGTGAGTTAACTCGCTCTCAAGCGCGCTCGCTCGCTCACTCACTCAGTCACTCACTCACTCGTTCCTCTCTTCACTCTCACGAGGAGAGAGAAAACTAGAGTGAAGCAAAAACCTGCTAAAAAAAGAGGTTTAAAAATGTCAGATTTAGATAAACAAATAGAGCAATTAAAAAGATGTGAACCCTTAAAAGAATCAGAAGTTAAATCACTTTGTCTTAAAGCTATGGAGATTTTAGTTGAAGAGAGTAATGTTCAAAGGGTTGATGCTCCTGTTACTGTTAGTAATTCTTCTTTCTTCTTCTTTTTTGTAATTTTTTTTGGGTTTTTGTGTGATTTTGGTGTTTGTTTTTTGTGGGTATTTGTTTGTTTTGTTAATCTTTGGTTTAATTTTAATGGGTAGTTTGTTGATTTTGATTTGATTGTGTTGTTTGGTGGGGTTTGGTTTTCTTGGGTTATTCGGAAACGGTCTCGATTTTCTGTGGTGCTGAAACTGTTCTGCTGGGTAAATTGCGGGAGCGATTTGTAGCTGTTTGTTGCAGTAAGTGGATTTGATGAGTATGTTATGCTGCAGCCTCGTTCTGTTTATTGTAGGCATGGAGGAAAGGGAAAAGTGAATCTGATTAGGGTTCTTAATTAGTTGATGTATCTAATTAGGTATTGTTATTCGATTTTGATCGGTATCCTCGCAGTATACGATAATTACAATTTTTAGAATATGGCAAGTTGAAATAGTTGTATTGTGAATCGAGTATGGGAAATTTTGAACTCTTATCTCTAAGTGCATTTGGAGAAATTAATGGTAAAGTTGGCAATGGATGATCATCCAAGTAAATGGGGACGGTAAACTTGGGATTGAGGGATTATCAATTGCTTCAATGTAATTAGGCTGTTTTAAGCTCTTGAATGCTGTATGATTGTCCAGCTTTAGTAGTGTGCGTGGCGAATAGGTGTAATGTTTACTTTACTGTCTTTCTCAGATATGTGGTGATATACACGGCCAATTTTATGATGTGAAAGAGCTATTCAAAGTGGGTGGTGATTGTCCTAAGACAAACTACTTGTTTCTTGGAGATTTTGTGGATAGAGGGTTTTACTCTGTTGAGACTTTCCTCCTACTTCTTGCCCTGAAGGTATTTTCATGCTTCTCACCTATGTGGAACGAGATTCTTTTGAACTGAGCTGATAGATGCATGCCATGGTTTAGTTATTTTCTGCTGATTTGTACTTTGGTTTATCTAGCGTAATTTGGGATGAGAACGTCTTGAACCACTGAGTGTTCATGAGATGGATTCTCATTGAGTATTTTTTTTCTATAGCAACTGACTAAACAATCACTTATTGATGTTTCGACAACTGTTCTAGAGTGAATCTGTTTTCATTAAGTTTCAGTGCGATATTCAGGGGACGATGGTCATTATCTGTAGCTATTTATTGTCATTGCTTGTTGTGATACAAGATAGGTAAGACGTAAAGTATGTTGATGTCTTGTGTGATGTTAGGGTTCAAGGGTTAAAACGATATAGAGTAGATAGAGGTTATAAGTTCTTTACATTGCATCATTTGCTTAAGTATGTCATATGTGTTGTATGCATTTCAGACTCTTCAATTCACGTCTTCTATCTGGAGATATAGGTGTGTCAATGGGTACAATTGGTTATGATAGTGTGAACCGCCAAGAAACAAATGAATCACTCAAAGAATTACAGGCATAAAAACAGAAGAAATTTGGATTATGCACTTATGCTAGTTTAGAAGTTCTAAGAAAATAATCATTTTAAGCGATAAATTGGACTAAATCCTTATTACTGTGGGATGCCACAAATGAGTAATTCTTGAATCCCTTGACTATACAACCTTAGGATGATGAGCCAACAAACCTCTTGAAAAAGACTGTTCGAACTCGCAGGGCTTCAAAAACATTACCTTAGTGCCTAGAAGCTTACATCAGTCTTCTTTTTATATGCATATATTTTTGACAATTCTTACATATGTGTTGGGGGGCAGCTATGTCCTCTCAGTATTCGACTTCCAGATGACAATAAGCTTAACTAAGCGGTATCCTTGCTGGATAAAGCGCAATATGGGAGATTGGGAGCAATGCTGACAATATAATCATGGTATACCCTTGAAACTTGGAAGTACCTCTTCCTGTTCCAAGTGTTGAAGATGGTTGTTAAAACAGGAAAAAAGAAAAAGTCAGAATTCTCGGGGATGGGGCTTGATTAAACTGAGTGTCAGGAAGAGCCGCGGGATGAGCGAAGTGCTTTAGTTAGGTCGGAAGATTAGAGGTTCTAGCAGATCTTGACTCGCTGACTTCAAGAAAACAATCAACAAGACTACAAAAGTAACGGAGATGTTTTGGCGAGCTAAGTTAGTGGGGGACCTGGTGGGCTCAGGGCTCCCCTAAATCCCAAATCATGAAAAGAAAATCGAAAGTTGCAGGCAATGCCAATTGACTTTCATAAGTAAAAACAAGAAATATATGTAATAAAAAAAGCTCGAGAACCAACCGGTATAGATTTCATGATTTTAAGAGCTAGAGATGCTTCACAAATATGAACCTCCTTTTAAAAAGGGCATTGAAACTATTAGAAGAGAAGTCTATCATTTTTGCATTTGGGAAGTTATATGATGGATCAATATTTCAGCAGCATCATATTTGTATTGCGGGCTCTAGCTTCTGCCAATTATTAAAGTAAACGAATGAGTTACAAATTTCTTAATTTGAGAACCATAGAGGTGTGCTGGGGATCGTTGGTTTTGTGGACTAGCACCAACCACTTTAGTGCTTTCCATACACAGATATCTATCTTAGTGCAGAATCACTAATTCATCTTAATCCCCATCTTTTATCTGCACCATACATCTCAACACTGTTTGGCTACCATTGCACTAGGTTCCGACTCCGTGTGATATACTACATCATGTAATGGCAAAAGTTTCTGTAATTGGTTTCTGGCCAACACCATCATTTTTTGTTTAAGGTTAATCTGCCAGTCTGTCCTAGAATTTCTCGTGGCAGTTTTTTTTATATTCATATTTCCCTCATCCCCATTAGTTAGGGCCTCATTTGAACTCAGTGTTGGTTCAAGTGGCGCCAGAGTATGGGGGGAATGTCGTTCGTTCTTTTTCTTAATATGAGTTACGATCCCTTGGATCAGTTATGCCTCCCATTTGTAATTATACTTCAATTTTCAACTATGTCTGGAAACACACTTGCGCAAAACAAATCATCTCAGTGCTAGCAGTGCAAAAGAGAGTTTCTTATGCATTGTGGTGTAGCCGTGTAGCAAGAATTAGTGAATTTTACCTTCAATCTGTGGAAATTAAGGTCTTTTGTCCTCGCATATTTCTGCATGGGATAAAATCAAGTTAGCTGGACTTCTTTTGATTGACTGGAGTGGAGAAAAATGAGAATCTTATAGAACAGCTGATTCAAAGCACTATGTACCATATGTCATAGTACCCTAAAACATGAGATTGTAATTGATCAAATATTCTTTTGCATTAATGTGCTTCTTATCCTATTTTTTTATCGCCATTATTTTGCCAACTTCCCCATTAGTCTCTTATGTACTCAGAGGACACATTAACATGAGTTCATGGTATGCAGTTCCCCTCTAATGTAAATCAGATGAAATGTTCAGAGGACACGATTTTTGTCTTTTCTCATTTATTCTCTCGTTTGACTAAATGTAGGAGTCTAATCTAGTTTTGTACATGTAGGTCAGATATCCAGACCGGATAACTCTAATTAGAGGGAACCACGAGAGCCGTCAAATTACTCAGGTTACCCAATTTCCTATCTGTTTTTTTGGCTTTCTTTCGGATTTTACTTTTGGAATGACTGATGTCTTTTTTTTCCTCAGGTATATGGATTTTATGATGAATGCCTCCGCAAATATGGCTCTGTAAATGTTTGGAGATATTGCACTGATATATTTGATTATTTAAGGTTTGCTCATCTTTAAAGCCGACTTTTTCAAATTTTGTTTGGTGTGGCCTTGTAAAATTAGATGATGATAAGGTGATAACTACGGAGTACCAGCTAGTGATTGCGCTATACTATAATACATTTATTAATTGGAATACAAAACAATTGTAGTTTCTTGGCCATCGTCTCATAAATCATAATATGAAGCTGAATTTGGAATTGGCTAAGATGTTTGGAGGGTATTATTCTAAAAAATGGATGGAAACTTTCTAATTAGGTCAAGGGATTTGGTTAAATTTCCTCTGTCTGCGTGGTTCTTCCCTCCATTGTATGGTTAGGAGTTTGGTCATCCGATATCCGAATGAAATCATTTTGTACTAGGACAGAGATCACTCAAGAACCAAGTTCAGAATAGGTAGTGTCTGAACTTAAACTCGTTGCTTGAACCAAATTGAACACTGAACCATGATGCACTGCTTCTGCCTCTATTGCCTAGCAAGGCAATGTTTAGGAGTTACGTTACAGCATTGTATAAAGGCTTTAAGATTGATGACAAGTTGAAGTTCTTACTGGTCTAGGATGTGTAAATGCTGTGGTGTCGTTCATTTGGGTCATTCTGGGTAATTCTTAAATTTGTCAACAATTTTATCGCATTAAGAAACCTAATGAATTAAGAAAGTAGCACTGCTTTGTCAGGAAGTTAGCCTGCTACAAAGCTACTATTGTTGTGTATGGCTTTGTTCATTTCTTGGCGTGAAAAAGCACGCTAAACTCAAGGGTCAGTGAGGCACTAGCCAATACGCTTCAATGCGCTTAAAATTAAGTGCACCTAGTCAAACGCACTACTATGTAATTGCCATATATTTTATCTTCTGTTAGTATGCCATTCTCTTTGCCACATCATCTTTAACTTCTTCATGTTGGCCCTCTTTAAAATCCAAAGAAGGGTATTCTTGCACAAAATTTCATGTTGAAAATGCAAGTCTGTTTGCAAAAACAGTGTGCTTTGTGTCGAGGAGGCTGCCTTTGCCTCAGGCTTTGTGCGTTGTCGCCACGTGCCTTCGTCACCTTGGTGTGCATCGCGCCTTTTAAAACCCAAGTTCCATTTTAGAAGTCTAACTTCGCCTTCTTGAATGATGCCTGAATTCTGCTTTTGCCTCCATGACAGTCTATCAGCCCTGATAGAGAATAAGGTATTTGGTGTTCATGGCGGTCTTTCTCCCTCCATGACAACTTTAGACCAGGTAAATTATACGAGTAGTAATCAAAAATTACTTCTGATAGCCATTTGTTTTCTTGCTCCATTTATGAAATACGAGTAGGGATTAAAGCAATCTGTTTTCCAGATACGGGCAATTGACAGAAAGCAAGAAGTACCACACGATGGTGCAATGTGTGATCTCTTATGGTCAGACCCTGACGACGCAGTGGATGGTTGGGGGATGAGTCCTCGTGGGGCGGGCTACCTTTTTGGCGCTACTATTGTCTCTCAATTTAACCATGCAAACAGCGTTGATTACATATGCCGTGCACATCAGCTGGTAATGGAAGGTTTTAAGTGGATGTTCAATGAGCAAATTGTTACAGTATGGTCAGCTCCTAATTACTGTTATAGGTAACTTTTGTTCTGACCATAATTTGTATGGAGTATATATTTCAGGTTAACACTCAATTAGTTATTCAAGCTGTACTTAACTTAATTTCTCATGCAATTCTAGATGCGGTAATGTCGCTGCAATACTTGAGCTTGATGAGAATCTTACTAGGAAGTTCCGTGTTTTTCACGCAGCTCCACAGGTTTGTACCACTAACTTGCTTTTCATTGTTGAATAATTATACTTAAAACATTTTCTACTGGCAAAGACTCCCATTTTCATTTTTTTTGGCTTGGTTTTTAGCCTACTTGTGTGAAACATTTATGGAAATCTGAAAGTACCTTTGAGAAGCTAGCTTAAAGTAGCTGACTTGTGACCAAAAAGTTGCATTTTTGTGGTCTAAAATAAGCAGGGACCAGATCTTTTGTGTCCAAATCGTACGGCCATTTCTTTCTACATTTTGTTCAAGTTTGGTGTTGAGTTTTTTTGGATTTTACAATCTTATACAATAATGACTTAAATTAGTTTTAATGGGACACTCGAATGGCTCGCCACTTGACATCGTGCTTGGTGTTGGATATGCAATAGTACAATACGTTGTCAAAAGTGAAGTGTTTGGTGTATAGGTGGTGACTTCATAGCTCTCTTACTGGGATTGTTACAACTTCATTCAGACACTTTTGCACATGATCTTGTAACTACTCCTTGGGCAGTAAAATTAGACGTCCTCTATTAAATTATTGGATTTGAGGGTCGGACCTTTAGTCTGACACTGATATTCAGTTTCTGTGCTCGAATCCTGCTGGCAGTGATATTCAGTTTCTGTGCTTATAGTGTATTTTATCAGTTGATGAAATTGCATGGTTTCTACTTTTAACCAATTCAGGAAGCAAGAGGAGCTCCAGCTAAAAGGCCGGCACCTGATTACTTTCTCTGAAGACGGTTCTGTTCACCATTCACACTATTATGAATCAACGATAATGTATCGTTATTTAATGGCAAAGATAGTTTATTGGGCAATTTGACAGGTCAATCCTCTGAAATCATTGAAGGAATCATACTCAAGAACTCACTTATGGTTCCGGACAGCTTTGGATTCTGGCCCCCAATATAACTATCTTGTTTACGCTTGCGCTTGCATTAGTGGTTGTGTATCGTGGTACTTTCTATTATGGCGTTAATAGAAAAGCTGTCCTGTATTGAAAATCCGGCATAGGAGAGGAGGGTTGTCGTTGTGAACGGGGTTTTATCATGTCGATTGTTGTATCCATAAAGATAAGTAGGATCATATTTGTGTAATTGCTAATATTTCAGTTTTGAATGTCTTTAGGCATTATTGAGGCCAACTCGAGTTGTGCATTATTTATTCATCCAAATCATTCTTAGACCAATGCCTGTCACTTTTCCAAGTATTATGTGGTCAATTGGCCATCTAGCAAAATTAGAGTAAATGAATTTGACTACAAACCAAGTAGGGTTCGATTCCTGATAAATGAACTATCTAAACCTATAGTTTTCGATTCTAAATTATCCAAAAGGAGCATTCGATTTTAAGGAAATGACTTGCATGATGTGATATTTGACGTCACTTGCCCTATTCTAACCCATTATTCAACGCAATTCCTCGGTCCTAATCATTTGTTTACATTTGATTAATATAAAAGTAAACAAATTATTAGGACGAATGAAATAATTGCGCAGTGGAATGAGTTACGCTAAATTATTCAAAATCCAAATATCCAATTGAACCCAAATCACCCCTAGATACTGAGATAGGTAGATAGGTAGTGGAATAACAAAGAATACTTTCGATAGCTTATTTCTAAACATACGATTGTAGTCATACCCAAATCATCTGGTGTAAAATGAAACTAAAATGAATCTCTCAATTAAAAATCACGAGATAACACAAAAAATAAAAATTACGAGGCAACACAAAAGTAGGACAGACGATTTGCAACAAACCGCAATCCAATCTCACAAGTCACATCCACACCCACCTAACCCGAAATAAAAATAGCTCAAAAGCTTTATAGACATGATTGAGCCCGTGAACCCAACTGCCGAAATCCTAACCATAATCGGGTCAATACAATACAACTGGAAAAGGAAGAACATGATTGTGACTTGTGTCTCACTTCTGTAAAGCATCACGTAACATTCAAGGTCCCTAATTCTTTTGTCTCATTTTCTTTATTATTCAATTTAATGTAAGTACCATATTCAATATTCACTCTACCCTCTTAAATTTTCCTTATAATTACCAAGTTTCATACTTTTGCTTGTTTTTTAGGCAATTTTTGATCTGGGTTTTGTTCATACTTGCTATTTTATGTCATTTATGATCAATCAAAAGTAGAATTAAAGTGGGTTTTTGATTATTTGTATTGGGTTTTGGTTAATTTTTGGAGATTTTATGCATTTCTCAAGGATTCTTAATATGGTAATATACCCTTCATTGATTGATTGATGATGTTTATTTGCATGTTCATTTTTAAATTACAATGTTGGTAGATTGCCCCGACTGTCGGTAGCGGATACTTCTTGTTAACACCAAAAAAAAATAATGTTGGTAGATTTTTGAGGTGGTGAAATTGATTAGTTGTTGTTATACTATCATATGGGGTTTTGGGGTTGTAAAGTTTGTAACTTTACCAAGTTTCCTTTGAATTCTTGGCCTTGCAAATGCTTAGCTTTGGTTACGGTTGTCATGGTTTATAAAGCTATGCTGTTGGCCAATATTTCTTGGAGCAATGTGAATGTGAATGGGAAGGAGGGAGTGATTGGATTAGAGGAGTGGGGTTATGGAGTTCGCGGTGATAAGTTTGTGGAGGTTCCACAGATTGTTTGGGGGTTAAACAATCAAAAGATAGCGTTTGCGAGAGCGTGCTTGACTGCTAGAATGCTTAATAGAACTCTTCTGATGCCGAGTTTGAGTGCGTCTTTGTTTTACAAGGAAATTGATAAGTTAGAGCCTATTTCGTTTGATAAGGTGTTTCAGTTGGAGAAGTTTAATTCGATGTGTAATGGGTTTGTTCGAGTGGGTAGGTATTCGGAAGTTTTGAATGCGTCTGAAGTCGTGGAGTTGACGAAGGGGAGTGGAAGGAGGTGGACTGCAGAGAGAGATATTGAACAGTTAATGGAATTTAGGAAGGATCCTTATGATAAATATGAAGTTATTCGAATTTTAGGAAAAAACCCGTTTTTGTGGAATGATCATTGGCCTGTCAAGGAATATGCTAAGGTATTTGAGTGCTTGGTTTTGGTAGATGAATTTGCAAAAGAAGCCGACCGAGTTATTTCTAGGATCAGAGAGGCAGTGCCAAGGAAGACAGGGTCCTTGGAGCCTGCTCCTTATATGGCTGTCCATATGAGAATCGAGAAAGATTGGATGATTCATTGTAAGAAACGAGAGCAGCGATCCAAAATTACTGAAATTTGTAGTAGCAAAGAAGAGATTACTCAAAGAGTAGGTAACATTAAGGGGCTAAATAAACCGTTAGCTGTTTACCTAGCTGTTGCCGATAGTCTACTGGAAGACGAGACTATATTAAGCGGCTGGGATGATGGCTTGCTTCCTTTTGAGAAAAAGAGATTGGGTGTGAAGGACATATATGACAAGTATCCATATCTTATTAAGTCTGCCATTGACTATGAAGTGTGCTTAAGAGCCGATGTTTTCGTTGGTAACAGCTTCTCTACATTTTCTAGTTTAATAGTACTTGAGAGGACACAAAAGATGATCCACTTGGGTCTTTCAAGTACATGCAGTTCTGGCTTAAGCTGGCCTTCATATGCCTACAATATTAAGGGAAATTTCGATGGTCCGAAAAGATGGATGACAAACATGTCAGATGTTAGTCTCCAGACCATTAGCTACGGTACCAACCAGGTCTCTTGTTGAACAGTTGCCCTATGGATTTACTCGCGTTTCAGTGTAAAAGTTGATTCTTTGCCATTTATCGACTTTGCTGCATGCTTGAAGAAGCAGGATTTGCATTTTCTTTGATATCTCTGCATAGAAGAATCCGGCTGTGAACCTCATGGCATACTATTGGGATGAGCCTACCGAATCAAGGTATATCAGCTTCAGTGAATATCCGAGTTTATTTTTGGTACTATACATTCTTTTGTTGATATACATACCGTTTTATGTTTCAATGTAGTAAGATTTTTTATAGAAATGAACTTTGTAAGTGTTGTAAACTATTTATGCTGGTCTTTATATTGAATTCAGATTCAGGAAACTTGGGATACATTGATTTATTTATTAATGTTCTCTATTCATTTAATATAGCGAGATCTTAGTGTGAGTTTTGTTCCTTTTAGTTTTGGGATAATGTGTTCGATCAGGGTCCCCGTTCAGCCGTTCCATAATGTTATTGGCCTGATTTCTTGGGTCGGACATTGATTCCTAAATGCATGAAGAATCGAGCCTGATAGCTTACTTCACAGTCCTTAAAACTACTAGAAAACGGAGTAATTGGATACCATCTTCCAAACTTATCGGTGATAGCCTATATGCTACTATAGGACGAGAATGGAATAACTTCATTTTTATTCCTATTTCTAGTCAACACATATATGAGAGTATTGAGATAGTCTCACATGTGAGCCCAACCCGCTAACCATATACGGAGTAACAAAATAATCTTGGCATATTTCATTTACGCCACCTGCCTCCATTTCCCCCAAATTCCCATATCCGAACCCTCGCTTAATGTGTAGAGAATTTGAGAAGTTCCTACAATAATTGAGAAATTTATACTGGCCAATGGCCATATTATATACCGGTCTGTGCTTTCAAGACTACATTTATCAGTAGTTTCGACAGATTTACTTAGTCTTAATTTTTACATTAAAATAATAGTTTCTCCTCCTTAGCTAGGTTGCAAAACCTACTCCTTATTTTTGATACTTTATCAAGTCCTACCTTAACCTAGTTTACACAATATCTCACATACTTTTCGTATTTCATAAAACTTCGGTTATCAAAGTAATTTAAGTTTTCGGTAAATACACACGACGCTCTTGAGGGTTGACATTTTGCCCGAAATACCCAAATTTTTTAGGGTGGTGCTCATTCATGTACGGATTTTACTCATTCATGGGCGTAAATGACCATGATACCCCTTTTATTTTGATGATTTTATTTAAATACCCTTCTTTGAGTCTCTCTCATCTTCATTTACTCTTTTCTCACCCTAACTTCACCATCCAACCACCACCCTCACCTCCGCCTCCCTTGCGCCACCGGCCGGTCTTGACAACCTCCTCAGACCGGCCATCAGACGATGTCACAAATCCGCCTCCCAACGATTATCTTAATCAGGTCTATTTCTCGTCACTTGTTTATTCGTTTCGGTTCGATTCGAGTTGTTGTTGACCAATATTCGTTTCGGTTCGATTCGAGTTGTTGTTGACCAATTGAAGATGACTGAAATACGTATGTAAGATCATTTTGTTGCGTCTGATTATCAAATATGAGAATTAATTGAAGCAAAAATAATTGCACGGAAGAACAAAGACAATTAATGAACGACCAAACCCCAAGTCAGTTGACTGCTAATGGCATCAGCCTTATCGATTTGCCAAGATCAGGCTTCCAGCGACGCACCACAATAGTCCATTTAAGTACTCCAAACCCATCAAATTGATGAACTGTACAGAATTTCTTTTTGGGTGGTCTGATTTATCATTCATGTCCCCCGAATGTTATGATCGATAATTCGATATAATTAATAAAATTAAGAATTAGCATCCATAATTACGTAATTTGACGGATTTGAAATAATTTTGTGGATTTGAGTAATTTTGTGTGCGAGAGAATTAGAGAGTTTTTTTTTTTTTTTGTTTCTAGGCAAAGGGTATACTATGGAAAAATAATGAAAAAAAGTACATGAATGAGTAAAACTCGTACATGAATGAGCAACTACGATTTTTTATTCGGAAAATTTTAAGAGGTCGTAACTCGTGGTTTGACGATATTTTTTTCAAATTGATCATCTTTCCAAGAAATACGACTTAAAAAAAATCTCGAG
>JAYMSF010000138.1:0-20465 GCA_036897335.1 Silene vulgaris | reverse complement strand
CCATAGACGTTCCCAGGCTCACCAAACAAAAAATAAAAAAAAAAAAAAAAAAAAAAAAACCTCCCAACTATATTCGAAGTAATGAAAATAAAAAACTTGCGACAAGAATCGACACCTCTAAAACGAGCCTAACATTCAGTATGTATAATCTCGACTTATTCCAAAGTAGAAGAAAGTAATTTCGCCACATAGCTCAAAATAACCAAGAACCATCACTACAAAAATGGTATTCAGACAATTAATCAACTTCATTTAAAGAGCGCGAATTCCTTCATTCTGTTGAGTTGTTGAATATCATTGAAAATGTTCCTACACTAGAATCCCTACAACCATAATCAGCTAAATATTTCGTCAAAGTTTACTCATAGTCCCAGAAAAACAGAGAATAAAATTTTTAAAAGTATTACTCAGTAACGATGGGGATAAACCCCCAGAATGACCATCTCGAGAATCCTGCAGAGCAATGTTAGTGAAGCAGGAATCGTCTGAAAGAAACTGGATGAGTAGGTGATGACACGAGCTGAAGAAAGGAGATGAGATAAATGCAATACCCCATCAGAATCTGAAGCTGGGATCGACGTCCATAGCCCACGCGAACTTTGCTAGCAGGGACTTGTTAAAGAGCTACAAATGTGCATCACAAGCGAGTTACAGAAATTTCATTAACCGTAGAAAAACAAATATGCTACTACTCGTAATAACATTATTTAGAGACCTTTCTTTTGAAAAGTTCCTATATATGGTTAGCATTAGCACCCCATCAGAGACGACTCTTTCATCCACTCCTTTTTTTTCTCATCTATATGTTTGCTATACTTATATAGGTGAAGAAATGCAAGTTGAGTTTGAATATTTGTCATTAACTTTAGCCTTCGACCCACCACATACCCAATCACACCGAATGCAAGGGACCCACCATATTTGTCAGCAGGCTTTTGAATATTTGTCATTATCATCTACTCGAAACGGCCAAACTACCGAATGTTGGAGCTAGTGCGTGGCTGGGCTAGATGGTTGTGGTTAGGATGAAAATGGAGAGAGGGGAAATGGTGGGATAAGAGTAAACTCGCAGTGCCTAAATAAAAAGGATTATGCAATCCAAATTTACCTTCTCGATGGGAACTTCATTTCTTTTGCACCATGCGACAGTAATCCGAGGATCAAGGTAGTTAATCTTTGATGTGCCAAGGGCTATTTCTTTGAGATCCTCTTTTGAGTGCATATCCCTCTCCAATTTATCTATTTTCGCCTTTGTGGTGTGTATCTTCTTCTCAATCCTAAATCATAACAAAAAAAACTTCTGTCAAGCAAAAAACTCAAGATAACAATTACATTAACTGAAAATAATACACATAGATAAAGGCAAAGTGTCAATTACGCTTCTGAGCTCAGGTTTCTCTTTTGTTTTCCATCACGATCCTTCAATGGCGGTTTCCCCTTTTTTGCCCGGGCCAAATCAGTCTCGAGGTCACTCAACTCATCCTACATGTGCTCATATAATCAGCGTCCAAAACATTAAACAAGACAGGCATGTAGGCACTAATTTTCTCAAAAGAGCAAGAGCGACAAATAAAAAATGCCACCAAAAACAGACCACAAATGCAGCATTCTTTTAAGTGTCAGTAAGTAAATATGCCAATAATATAGGACGGAAACGCTGCCTCCCTAGACTCCAAGTTAACACAAAATGATACCTTTAATTCATTTATTTTGGTAGTGAGCCTTTCCATCTGTGCACTATGAGTTTTGGATACTGTACGTTGATGGTTACAAATTATTGCCACCTGCAACAAGATACCATCATGAGAGCTCGAGCCTTTGAACATGAATCAAGAATTAGAAAATAAGTTATCCCGGAATGCAGATTACTCAACATACCTCCTTGTTGGCATGCTGATAAATTGCAATTTTTTCTGGCACCTCTCCACTTCCTGCCCCTTGAGCAATCTATTATAAACAAAAAAAAAAACTGAGAAAAGTGTGTGCTGCTCATCTATGTTACTTTTTTTTAAAATGGGGGATCCTTCTAAAGTTATACTTCGTACTACTTAAGAAGCTGTGTACGATAAGGTGTTGTGGTTCGACAAAAAACTTGGTATAAGATATCTCTTGATACTTGAGCTAGGGATCAAATATCCCCCCGTGATCTCGGTCATTGGATTAACCTTCAAAACCTTGGTAACTCAGCCGCAATTCAAAGAAGACGACTAGATGCTTGAACACTTAGTCTTAAACATGAATTTGTAGTATATAATAACTGGAGTCTTGACACTTAGACGCACACCCATGTGGGCCATGTAAAACACTTGTATGTCAGTCTGAGTGATATAGGTCCTTGACAGCACCAACGGTGAAGAGTGAAGACCAACTTATTAAATAACTTCCCAAAAAATATTTATACATTTACCCACAGGTGTAGGTAGTATCATAGTTGGTGACTTACCATGTCATCCAGCGTGTAAGACGCATTAAATGTACGGAAAACTTTGGCAGTGAGACCAGGCATAAGCTCTTTAAGATGGGCATTCAGTTTGCTAGTGTCCAGCTTATCAAAGAGATCATCACTGCCACTTTTTCCTGTAGAAAAGAAAAACAACAATTTTTATTATGATTGAACAAACAAACATCTCGAGATCAAAAAGTAGTCCATGTTCCAAACCTTGTCTGAATTGCTCAACAGCTTTGTACGCTAGAGGCTCAGCTTCAAATTGTTTGTAGTACTTGATTGAATCCTTACCAAGGAAATCAAACTGGAAACCGGCAAAGTTCCGTTAGTTCATCATTTATTTAAAGAGCGCGAAATAATGGCTACCTGCCAACACATGCAAAACACCCCTTCCTGCTGCCACTCTACCCAACCCCATCCCACCTTCAATCTTTTAGTTTTACAAGGTGCAATAAAAGGATCAAGGTGAAGCATGCTTCACGCACACGAGGCTCACTATCTGTGTAGACAAAATTGCATTTATAACAAACTTCTATGCAACTATACTCCTTTTCAGGTTTGAGAGAAGGTATACATACTAGGAAATGAAAGCTACTTCATCATAAACTAGAAGAAAACATGAAATTACATAGGAGTACGCCTTGTTGGCCGCTTATGCAAAAGCAAACCTAAGCTGCACTATGGTGCTTTGGATAGTGCCTCAGTGAGACTTCATGCAAGCTTTTTAAATAATAGCCCTCAACCATAAAAGAACAAAGAAAAATGAAAAGGAGAGCAAGGTAGCAGTAGGAAAAGGATAGCAAAGGGGAGAGGGAGACGCACCAACAACAAAGATTGTTGATGACTAATTACAGCATGAACAGTCGAGGTTACATCCAGAGTAGAAATCATCATACCTCCAATATGTTTGGTGGCAAGGTTTTTACATTTTCCACTTTCAATGTACAACAACCAACAGTATCTGCTTCATCATCATCCTGTAATGCATTAAGTATTACAAAATTAAACTCTCCAGAGCTGAAAAGAGTATGTTCACTACGTGGTGACTGAGAAGAGTAACCCTAAAAGAAGGTTGCAGTAAAAAATAAAGATATCGTCAAAGCCAACTACATCTTCGCAAACCAAACGAGATATGAAATCAATTTCAAAATAGAACAAGACTAACTCAGCAGAAATCCAGACCATAGAGATTATTTGCACTGACAGGGGAGGGTATGCTAGAACAACATATTCTTTTAACGACTGTTGAAACACAATCTTCAGTGCATGATACAGCCTTCAAATATATAGAGACAAGGCATGGATAAGGTCATGACGGACAGAATCATGGTCTAATTAGCTCCAAAAAGATTTGTTTTTGAGCTCAAGTCCTTAAAGTCAGAATATTCATTTATAGCAGAATAGATAATAACTGAAAGAGTTTAGACTCCTGATTGAAGCGGCCTAAATTTATACCTTCTCATTACCCGCCCTGAGTGCAAGCCTATCAATTAGATAGGTTGCAACAGCTATTTGCCGTTTAGTCATATCTTTGCTGCCAAAATCTTTAGTGTATGCTGTTCTTATACCTTGAATGTAGTCCTGCATTTGATAAAGCAAGCATCATAAAAAAATTGACTCTAAGCTCAAAAATTCTACCAGAAACTCAGGAGTCAGATATGTAAGCAGTTACCTTTAACTTTCTCGCCTTTTCATATTTTTCCTTGTCACTCTGACCCTTCAACGTACTGCTGGCTGCCAAGAACACGTACTTGAACTCCTTTGGGTTTATTGGGTCATGCCAGTAGGCTAACCAGGTTACTGTGTTATCATGCTTTACTTGTTTCCAGCTGGCAAGCAATATGACACGTCTTAACACACTCCCAGAAATAAACAAATTTGCCTTTTCTTTGCAATTTCAACCAACATATTTGCACCAACATATACAAAGTATAATAATAAAAATTCAAACCACCTCTGATCAGGAATGGGGCATTCTGGAATTGGACCTTCCTTTCCTATGTTTATAGTAATGTCTTTTGGATATATACGCTTTTTAAGCTTCCCCATCTGTGTCATAAAAACCAGAAGTATAAAGATCATACAGTGCATAAGCATTAAACCGAATTTACTACAGGGAGGCTGGAAGAAAAGGGGATAAGTTTTTCAAAGACCTTTGGGTGCTCGCCACGGCCCCTAAACAACCCAGGAGGCTCCACTCTGAAGTTTCCAACCTGAAAATGATAAACACAATTAGAGTTTGAGCAAGCATAATTACATATAATGGTTTAGCAGAAAGAAACTAAACAGCATAATTTACAACAAATTACTTTCATTACATCAAGAAAAAAAAATAGAGTAAGATGGATTGGACATTTTATTTCCAGTGAGTATGTGATACAGAAAATAAATAAGGTTTCAAAAGTTCCTCTAACTGCATCGGTTTGCTTTGTACTCGTATATAAGTTAACCAAATTCTCAGATTTTTCAAAGCAACATTGCCCGAGCAAAGTTAAGAACTCGTGAAAAGGGGTTTCTTTTTCAACATTCTATTGCTACTTCAATGCTTCAATAATATTTAATTTTCTATCAGGAAGAAAAAGGAATTTTGTGTCCTAGGCTACAATAAAAATTGAACAGTTTATCTCCCCACCCTCACCACTCACCAAAAGAAAAGATCATCATGTAAATAAAACATCAAGAATACGAAAAACGACTTACGAAAGATCGTGAAAAATTATACTTCAACATAAACAACGATCCTTCATTGACTGAGATAAATTATTCTTAGAGCTAACAACCTGAGCAAGTCAATATTAATTCCTGCTCCTATGACAGCCAACATGGTGAAACAAACGCCCGCCTTTACAACAACGAAAAGGCAAGCGGGTACGGGAGAGCGGGGGATTCATTTCTTTAAGTAGCATCGTATAATATTAGAACATGAGAAATTATGAGGTAACCTTTTCTTTGACACCGTCAACAATAGCCCACATATACTTTTCTTCTAGTTTCAATTTCTCCTCTTTCAAAGCCTTCTTTTCCTGCAACAATGGTTACACTTGTTATCAAAAAGAGCAATATGATTAAATAAAAATCCTGAAGTCTCGTATGAAGTTCATTGGAAGCATCAAGAACATTCATTGATTGGTGAAAAGTGAAAACAGCCAACAAACTAAAAGTGTGTGAGAATATATGAAATATAAGGTATAATGCAAAATAGTCAAATCAATGTATTGAATCCAGTTTTCTTTACATATATTAACAACCAACACTTTACACAAACTAGATGAATCCAGTTTTCTATAATCATATTGATCAAGTAACTAAAACTAATGTATAGACATGAGGGCTATTTCATTCAAGATTGTTAACAGGTTAAGCATTGAAAAGGTGGATCGAATATGTTAATATAAAAATCCTATAACGTGATACTTACATCAGTGGTCATTAATTTCTTTTTCTCCTTCTCTCTTAGATGCCATTCATGTATTGGCCTGAAATCACATTTCTTAAGGTCTTGAATTACATGATTCCTGCCAAGAAGCTTTTTCCAGTCACTGAAGAAGTTTTCATTAAACTTTTCCTTATTTATATAATCTGTCTCCAGCATCACAGCATACATAGTGGCCACCTGCGAATAAATGTTGGTTAGTGAACTCCAAGCAAATAAATTTATAAGAACAATGAGACAAAGATCCAAACCCATAACGGCATTAAGAAGAAAAGACCCACCTCTTCCTGTTCAGGTGTCAGGGTGACCGGTTTACCATCATATAACATCTTGATACCATGAGGTGTGTACGGTGGAGGAAAGATGACACCACTATGAACTAGTGTGGTCCATTTCTGCCCATCACCAGAGCTCGGTAACTCTCTTGACGACCTAGAATATTGTGATTGCTTTACAATTTTCTTTGACTTCTTGTTGACTTTCTTCAACTTGGAAGAATCAACTTTATCAACCTTTTTCTTTGCAAGCACTGGCTTACTACCTGAACTGGATGCAGCTTTATTCACCCGTTGAGCAATAGGAGTATTGTCATCGTCGTCTTCAGCCTCACTTTTCCCGGGTGTTTGCTTAACTTTGGTTGAGGTGGATGCTTCCGAAATCTTCACTTTCTTAACCGAAGATTGACCAGATGGGGCCTGACCTATAGGCCTTTTTGCTGAATTTACTGGGACCTTATTTTGAGTATCCCTTTTAATGAATCCATTTTGAAGCTTAGAGGCCAAGGGCTTTTCCTCATCAGAATCATCATACTTGCCAGAGGACGTCCCTGCATTGCTTTTCACCTGATACCTAGATGATAAAGGTTTTTCATCATCAGAATCTTCTGGTGGTTTGACCCTACCCTTTAATTTTTGGGTCTCCGGCAACCCATCTGCAGCCTTCCCTTTGTCAATCCTAGAGCTAAGTGGCTTGTCATCATCAGAATCCTCGGAATCACTTTTTGATAACTTGACCTCCTTATCAACCATCCTGGCTTTTCCCTTTTGCGACCCAACTGCACTTCGTGCACTGAGTGGCTTATCATCATCGGAGTCCTCAGATTCATCAATTGGACGCTTTTCCTTCTTAACTGGAACTGAATTCTCCCGTTTACTTGCAAGAGGAGGGCCCCTATTATCTTTAACTGAAATGGGAGACCGCTTATCGTCTTTAGCTTGAACCGAAGTCGCCTTTTTCACTTGGTGATTTGCCGAAGATGTACCATTTACTGAAGGCGGTTTAGCAGAAGCTGGTCTTGACGGAGGAGGAGATGGCGATGGTCTAGAAGAAGAAGGTGGTGATTTTTGGGGTCTAGAATTTGGAGGTGGTGACTTTTGAATTCCAGAAGATGGAGGTGGTGACTTTTGCGTTCCAATAGGTGGCTTTGTTGATTGAACCGTCTTCCCTTTCAAGGCACTCGAACTCCTAACATTCGAGTTTCCAATGCCAGAACTCGGCTGGCCAGAGTGCCTATCAGGTTTAACTGATGACGAAGAATTCTTTAACTCAGTGCTCACTGAATTCGTCTTCCTCCTGGTAAAAACTAAGGGCTCTTCATCATCACTATCATCAACCATGAGGTTTGGGTTCACATAAGCCTCAACCGCCATTTCCAACTATATGGTAGGCAAATCGACACGTAAAAACGTCAATTTTTATGCACAAACTCAATCATCCCCAAATTATTATACTCAAATACATGTAATAAACAACAAACAACCCATACAACTTTCAAATTAACAATCTAAAACAAAAATGCAGAGAGTATACAACAACAAACAACTCAAATTCTCTCATAATCCAAATTAATCACTAGCTTAACATCTCCCAATTACAAACCCTAAAAAGTTCTCAACTTTGCAAACAACAAGCAACAAAAATGTCAATCCAATACAACACCACCCACAAAACTAAGCTAAATCAGCAAAAAATCAAATACCCAGATGATAATTTCAAGTTCTAAACAAAACCCATATCCCCAATTTCAATTTAAACCTCTTAAACTAAAGCAATTACAAATTCAATTCATTTCCTTAACACATAAAATGCGAAACCCTAGAAAACCTAAATTTGGGGGGAAATGGAAATTAAAAAGATGGGTACCTTTAATTTTGAAGAACAAGAAAAGGGTAGATGAGAAATGACTGATTCCTGAAAGAATTCTTCTTTGGGTAATCTGCAAATCTGAATGTTGTATGAATTTATTGGTCGGGAAAATTAGGGATTTAAAGGATCTTTATTAAATTTTTTAATTCAATTTTAATTTTAATTTTATTTAATTTTTAAAGATGATAAAAAATGGCCTCTTCACAGGTTTAGGTTAGGTTGCTTGTAGGAGAACTAAGTACAAAAAAGCAAGGTGTGGGAGAGAGAAAGAAGAGGTGGGGGGTTATGACTTTGAGCTTATGAATTTTTGGATAGTGTAAACGAGAATTTAATGGTCCAAGATTGTGAAAATATGTGGATAAGTGGAAATTAAATTGGGCGTTGTTTTTTCACATACGCGTTTTATTTTTTATATATATATAAATTACATTTTTACCCTTTTCGTTTTGAGTTTTCTTTCCTCTCTCGTCCTCTCATACTGCATATTCCCCGCCATTGCCACCGCATCCGCTTCCCTACCGGACCACCACCAAACCCCTTATCACTAGTGATCCCACCCACCAAAGATACCACCCGCTTTCTCTAAATAATTACAGCCGCGACTCCACCAGCAAACCACCTTCACGCAGCCCCAGTCGATCTCGATGATTTAATAATTCCCGTACAACCGTACACCAGCCATCTTCCCTATTCTCTCGTGCATGTTAAAATTCATTAATTGAAATATCAAATTGACAAGAAATATGGACATTATTGGTAATAATTTACATATAGTTCAAGAAACGCGGCACTGCAATTTTGCGTCAAACAAAGCTACGAGAAAAACATTTTCTATGAATATCAATATATTTGTTCATTCTTACATGGGCCTTTTACCAATGATCTAGGTAAAGGATTCAAAACCCACCTTTATCTAAATGAAGCCCTAATCTCGGTTGATTTCAAGTAACCCATATCTTCAACAAGTAAACTATTTATTGCGTATTACGGAGTATATTATCTTACAAACGGTTTAAAAAAAACCCAAAAATATTCCAACCCGAAATATTTATAGTTATTTTTAAATATATTTGGACCCAAAATATATACGGAGTCCAATTCTTTTTATTTTTTATAGTTATTTAAAAGAAAAATTATTAGACAATTACTCGTACTAAAACTTGATCGCCACAGACTCACAGGTCATGCATTTTTTTTTTCCTAAAAACAACTTTGAATATGCTTTGCAGCCAGTGGCACCAAAGAGTGGATGTCATGTAATACAAGATGGGTGGATAATTAAACTTTTCATACTATGCACATATAAAGTGCGAGCAGAAATGTTTTTCGCCACACAGCCATGATTCTCAAACACGATTCTAACTAGAACTATCGTAAACCATATGGTGTCTCAAACACGATTCTAACTAGTTTTGCTAAAAGTTTCGAAACTGGACTAAACTATTTAGCTAAGATCAAATTATACCACCACTAAAGCGAACAAGGAAAGATACATTATTGAGATCTAGTCATCGATCCAGCCACCTGAAGAACTATGAGGGTGTTGGTAAGGATCACGAGTAGGTCGTGATGCGAACCCCATCGGTGCACCAGGATATCCCTGATTGTACCTGCCAGTCTCGGGAAGGGGCGCATGACCAGGATCATAACTGCTTCTTGTTCCATAGTTTGGCTGATCCAATCTAGGACCATATGAATCCATAACTGACATGGAACCCCTTCTCCCATGACTACTTTCCATCGAAAAAGCCGACGGCCTAAACCTTTGTCCTGGTTCACTATAAGGGTGAGCAGCAACATGGCCACCTGATCCTCGCATGTAATCCGGGGCCCACTCTCCCGAGATTTGTGGAGGATAATCAGGAACATATGGCAAAACACGTGAAGGGTAGACAGCGTGAGGGCCCGCATCTACAGGCAATCTGGCACCTGGAGGTAAATCAATGTGAGGGTCATGTATTCCAACCCGATCATCATATCGACCAACTGGATTTGTGTACCCGCTTCTCATATCACCATAAACTGTAGATCGGTCGAAATGGTCATGACTCGGACCCTGCATCTCCATATTTTCCAAAGGGAAATCCTCAAACCCATGAGCCTGACTCTCCAGAGGATATCTTCCATCTCTATAGCCGGTAGGCTCAAATTGAGCACAAGCCGGATCCATCATCTCAAAATTAGGAGGGGAAGTTTGGTACCTTATAGGAGGGGAAAGGGTTCCACCTCTTGCATTGACAGGAGATTGACGGGGCCATCCTTGATGAGGATTGTAAGGAGAACGAGTACGAGACCGTTTATGTTCCCAGGATGACCCAACGTCCTCTTTTGTATAAGTCTCTTCACTGGGCCTCTTTCTCCTCGAGTCCTTATTGACACTTTTATTTTCAGGGAGACTATTCTTATGTGCTTCTCTTAGCTGATCTTTGAGAGCCGTTTGCTTCTCACCTGCTGTCGTCTCTTTAAGCCGTTCAGGCTCATCAACAAAGGCAGAAACACCTTCAGCTTTTGTCTCGGTAACATGCTCAGATTTCTCTGAGAATCCTTCAAGGCCTCGTCTGTTAACATGATTGCCGCAGCAGAAAAAATGATAAATAAATTAAACAAGTATTATAAACACAAGGTACACAGTAATAAAATTCCCACTCTTGGTAAGTTCAAGAAAAAATATCCATGCGTGGATTAGGGGTGTGCTGGCAGCAAATTAACAACATTCCATACACATTCCTGAGGTAATCTTAGTTTTTAAAAGCGGTCATTTATACACGTGATGCCTACTAATTTTGCATAAAATTCATATTTTTCAAAAAACATTATCTCTTTACCGATAACGTAAAGCATAGTAAACTAGTTTCGTGCCTTGTAAACGACGCCTCAGTCTTGCACTTGGTGCGCCCAAGGCAGAAAAGCAAAATAAAAAAAATAGTCCTTGGCTTCTTGCTGCTTCATTAACTTTGAACACCCAAAATGCCAGGGAGGGGGTTAAAAAAAGGGTGAACTTGATGACGCTTCAACAAACAAAAGTCAAATCTAACAATAGAATACTACTCTTCTAGGCCTCTAGTGCCTCACGTGCTCTTGCCTTCCGTAAGATTTGGGGGTTTGATGTACAACTTATACATCACATAGGTTGTTTCAAGATGGCAAAGGCCGCAAAGTCAAAGACTAGCAAGTTTTTTGCTCGTGATAAAACTTACATCGGCCAAATAATACCTCACAGTATAACTAAGGTCGATAATTCAGTGAGCCCTTTTGCAATGTTAAATCACATACTACAAAGCCAAAGAAGAGCAAATATTTAGATAAGTAAATATGCTGTGTGATATTTTTTACTTCTAGGCTTTGTTTGGATATAAAAAATGGAGGGAAAAGGAGGGGAATGGAGATAAGAAGTTTCCCCACAAATATTTCCTTTGTTGGAGGGGAAATAATTTGCTTTGGAGGAGGGGAACGTCGGGTTCTACTTTCCCTCCCGGTCAAATACCTCCATGACTCCATCTCCAATTTGCTAACCAAAAAAAGCGTATTGTCTCCCTCCAAATCCCGCCTCCCCCTCTTCCTTTCCCTCCAAATCCCCTATCCAAACAAAGGGTAAAAGTTCCTGTATCTCTTTAGTTTTGAGAATGTGGGTTGCTTACGAGCTAAAGTAATACACACCATAGATTTTATCATCAAAAGACTCGCCCAGTTCAAGCCTTTGAACTTTGAAATTTCAAAAATTCTGTAAATTAATAGATTAGTTATATTAAAGACTTTGCAATTAGGCATTGTACTTGCATTGGACTAACATGGAACCGTCTTTTAAGAGACTAAGGGTCGACTTTGTACATTATAAAACCCACCAATCTCAATCTTACACAATTCATATTACGTATAAAAGCCAGTAAATTAACGTTTCAATCACTCGCATTTAGCCAAATCGGTTAGGAAGAGCAAACTGACAGGAATCAGCTAGGATTTCTAGGAACTTAAAACTTACTCGTCTCCTCCTTGTAGATGACCATGTTCTTTTGCTACAGCCTTGTGTTTAGTAGTCCAGTCGTGCCGGCTCCATAGATAAAGAATTGGAGGCACAAGATTCCAGTCGTCCATTTGTTTATCATTTACGTCAACAGATCCAGGAAGATAAAATGACTGCGAGGGTAAAATGTCAACCCATCAGCACGTGCAACCACATCCAAGAATAAAGCAGATGACAACCTTTTCAATTTACCTTTCCTGAAAGTCTATTCCTATCCTCCCAGATCAAATCATAGCGTAATTTCTTTTTATCCAACCTAAACAAAAACACCACATATGAGAACATGGAGCAAGAACAACGAACGTGAGAGCCGAGCAACAAAAAAAAAATAGAACTTGCCTTTCTGTCTCAGCAGGAACAATAAGAATAACGAGCTTTGGTTTGAACTCTAAGGCTTTGTTGATGAACTGGTTGGCAAGACTTGCATTCACACCAAAAGGAGGATTAAGACCAATGATCTGCACCAGTGTAACCAAACATATAATGTGGGACATGTGCTTGAAGTCAGACACGACCCCAAAAGGTCATAAAAATTAATTTATACTCCGTACAATGAAAAATTTCTCACCAACTGAGCCCCAGTAGGCAACTCCTTGGGTTGAACTTCCATCCAGTTTCTTTTTTCAAAGTTAAAGTCATCCTGCAAAAAATATATATTATCCAGCTGCCTTGAAGCCACTCACCAAGAGGGTTGGATGTATCATGTATGCAACCCTACCACAGTGATCAAAACACTGAGAGACTGTTCACAATGACCCGGTGAAAATTGCGTCAAGAATAGCATCAACCACAGTTACTTCCCAAAATAGAAAAAACGCTAGTTTTGTTAGTCATTTTGCTTATTCCATTATACTCTTAAGCCAAGGAAAAGTGAACCTATGGCTTCACTAAACAATTTACACAATGTACTAATTTAACGAGGACCAAGTTTAGAACATATACGACAGCCAGTTAAGTAGTTTAAACAAATACCATCAGGAATAGAAATTAAATAAAAATGAGAAGTGGCGATTATCCCCTAGAGTCTCAAACAAGATATGATATGATGCAACTACAATGAATTGCAAGAAGCCCCATAAAAACATTAGCTATTTATGTAGACCCTCTGCCAGGAGATAAGGAGGATTTCTTTGACAAAGAAAAATGACATCAGCAGGACAAAAACTGTTTACAGATAGGAGTACCTAGAGATTCAACAAAATTCCGTTCCAAATCTATTAGAGCTTGCTACCCTATTACTCATGTCTGTTAACACTTAACAACTACATGAAGTTCGTCTAAGAAATAATCATGAGATATCCTTCATTTCCACAAAGAACTGTTTCTTAAAAACTATAAACATCTTACGTAGATCATCATACTTGTAAAAGATGAGAGTGAACCTTGGAGAGAGACGGAGTCATGGAGGGAGTATAAGACTTGACTAAAGATAGCAATCAAAGAACCACAAAAAAGTTGTATGCTTCATATCAAAGTAAGATACTGGAGAAAATAAGAAACATACCTTTGGGCGGAAAAGATCATAATTCTTGTAATTGCATGTTTTCCCCATACTTTCGAGTTTTTCTTTCATAAGCCTGCTGAAATCATTAGCTCCACAACAAAAATCAACAATCTGTACAGAATGGAATTGCTTATCAGGCCCCTAATTTTAAAATCTGGAAAATTGCAACTCATAAAGCTACCATCTTCAAGTAGGACCCAGACTTATCTCAAAAAGTTGGTCTGAGGCCAGTTGGAACACGCTAATGATCCAAAAATGTACATAATAGGAAATTATCTCTCATGAGAAATTATAAAAGTGAATCTCATAAGATAATTTCCCCATTTTTCCATTTCAAAATCATTAACGTGTTTCATGTTGGCACAGGTTAGAAAAAGCGCAAAAAGTTTTCTAAGCCAATTTTGGAATGGGGGATTTTGTTGATAAGTAAAACATACTCCCTCCATCCTAATTTTATTGTCCCCTTCTTCCTTCAAATTTATCCCAAAATAATTGTCCCCTTTCTAAATTTAGCAAGGAAAAAGTTTGAACATCCAATATTGCCCCTAGATTATTAACTATCCCCTTCCCACCATAATATTATTGTCTCAGCTCTCTATAATTCAAGGGGTGAAATTGGTACTTCACTTATTTTCCTTAAATCCTACCAAAATAGAAAGGGGGACAATAAATATGGGACGGAGGGAGTATTATTCGCTCAAAGACATCATGGAGCCTGGATACAAAATGATACCACAGGGGTGATGCCGTAATACCAAAAGGACAAAAGTTACTATATCAGGAGAAATCTTTTCAATAAAGGAATGGTGTACTTGTTACTATATAATGCCTGTATGTATGAATGTATGATAGTTTCAAAAATACTCCTAGTAAGCAATGAGCAATCTTGAGAGAACCTCTACAGCATAAGTTATCAACTAATCATACCGTGTCGTTGCTATTGATGTACCAGTGAACTTTCTCAACAATCTGCACATAAATTAGACTATCAGCACAAAGATTTTGCAGAGAATGTGAACTTAAACAAAAAATATCGAGTTAAGTAAGAATATACTAATATAGTATAGAAAAGCTTCAACAAAGTTCACATTTAACAGCTGCAACATTTCAGAACCATTTTAAATTCTTTGAACCATTAATTCCTCATTTAGTAGCAAAGCATATCAACACATATAATTAACCTTGATGTCTCATACAACTATACAGGAGTAGAAAACTAATGATGAATGTTAATGCTAATGCCAATGCCAATGCCAATGCCAATGTATATCAGGCAACGGAGAAGTCATCAAAACCCTATCACTATACATATATGATACGAAGCATATGAGACAGTTTGAAGGCTTGAAGCCCATCAGTTCTACTACACATCAAACACAAGAATAACATATCCATGTGGCGCCAAAACCAACACATTTTTTTACACATTAAAAAACAAAAATTGCGTTGTTCTTGGAATTCAAACTAATATTAATTTTTCTGTTAAGCAAAAACTTATATCAAAATGATTTGCGGAATTTCTTGTTTACCAAACACCAAACGACAAACAAAAAAAAAAACAAATTATCCTACCCTCGGTAGCAAAAGGAGTTTATCAGCATTAAAGCATAAACGCAAGCACACGTAATATACGGGACATGCACATGAGTACACACACATGCCCATACCCACACGCGCGCTTGCGCACACACAAATGTAAGAGATACCTAAGACTGAATTCAAATCTTAAGCAAATTTATTGCTAGTCCACCCCCATAGAAGTCGTGAAAAGAACATATATCATGACATTAAAAAATAGCAGGATAAAGTGAAAACAATTTACCTCTTTAAGCTTGACTTCCTGGGTAAAATGGCGACCAAATGATGTATAGCGCATACCATGTATGAAAGGGGCAAGATAGATTTTTAGCTTGCTCTGCACCATAGATAAAACAAACAAAAATTATTTACCTCATAACCCGATTACTTTACACCAGCTACCAACGCTATAGAGCATTAGAGCGCATGACTTTAGTAACCCTCCTAATCTGAAAACAAGCTGAGCTCTCAGATATTATAACGGGGCAACTCTTTCCGAGACGTCGAGGATTGAATTAAGATGCTAGATTTAAAGAGTCTCATATCATATTTCAGTCAGAGTAAACTAAAAGTTCTAAATTTAAGATATAACCTGGAGAATTTAACACACATTTTATGACAATTACAATGATACCACCCCAAAATAGTTATAAAAACAAAAGGATGGATCTCAACTATCATCTGGGGGGAGGGGGGGCTAGTAAGATACAGGATAATTTTCACAACAAATAGGTAAGAGTGAAAACATAAACTCAGAACTATTGAAGATGAAGACAACAAGGTAGTTTAGCAATGTTACATAGAACTATAGAAGTATTAACAAAACTACCTTCCATTTGGCCAACTGGTCAAGAATCTTTGGCTCACACATAGCTTTTGCATCTTCAATACTCCCCCCTGCATCTAGCTTTCTAATAGCTGCTTGAACAGACTACATATACATTCAGGAAAAGGGAAAAAAACAGCATGTCAGTCAAAGAGGAAACATTTGACCATAAGGGAAAGGCCAAAGCAGGAAAATACACAGGACGAAATGTTCAAATAACCTCTAACGTGAAAAGCCATTTGTAGAATAACCTATAACCTTACAAGTAGGTGAAAAAGGAAATTCTTAAAACAAATTCAAAGGAGCATCTTAGAAGAAAAGATCTCTACATTTGGAGCAATTGAGATTGTAAGACAATTTTCAAAGGGTGTTTATTTTGGCAGTACACATTTATTCAATTACTCCCCTGAATTGCCCCTTCCATTTCCACTCCTCTCAAATTCATTCATTTACTCCCCTCTCTTTCATTATCTCCTACTCAGTTATAAACCCCTTGAAAATAAGGTGGGTTCCAAGTTCCAACCCATTGAGTTATGCTTCTATTTCTTCATCCTAAACATGTACTGTCCTAGCCTTTCTAACACACTGAAGTTTCATACATGCATTTTTGCAATTGGATAAACCATCTATAAATACTCACATATAAGAAATATCAAGGGCAAACGGGCAAGTTAGGTACCTTTGTACATCTTTCCACTTTTCCATCTGTTATATTCCTACAGGGATCCATTCTCTGCTTGTATACACGACTGGTTATCTGTTTCTCATGTTTCCGAATGACATCATCTATTGTGATCTTAGAAGAAGCTTCTTCCATAAATTTGAGAATCCTTTATGGAAACATGTCACAAAATATCTTCGTTATAATATTTGCATGGGGATTCAATAAACCATAAGAAAACACCAGCAGATAATGACCTTCTCAGGGTAACACTGGATAGAACATTACCTTGTCTCTGAATCTGAATCTAGTTTCACTTCAGACTTTTCCACTGTAATTTTGCGAATTGTTTTAGGCTTCACCAAATCTGACCCCTCAGTATTCTTCAGCACAACTTTTGTGGAATTAGGCTTCTTTTCTGAGGACATGATCCCCAATGTATCAGTGCCTTGCGGTTTAGCTATTTTCCTGTCAGTCATCTTTTCTGAGGACATGTTCCCCAATGTGTCAGTGCCTTGCGGTTTAGACATTTTCCTGTCAGTCTTAGAAGGATGTTTGTCCAGGAGAGTCCTTTTAGACTCACAAGCAGGTACTGGTCGAGAAGGCGCTTCAGATGACTTTTTGTTTTTCTGCAATACTTTATGCTTCATAATTCTCTGCGGCAACGGTTTGATCTCCTTTTTAGCATCACCAGGAAATATGATATGATTTCTCAGAGGAGTGCCCAAGTCCTCATTGATTTCATGCTTTCTAGTAAGGACCATAGAGAAAAATCAGAATAACCTGAAGGACTAATAATGAATGGTCACACTGTATATTGTAAGTATACATAGAAGGTTAATGAGAAAGAAAATGAATACTATCACTCACAAACAATATATCAAAATGCGGCCAGCCAAAAGGTTATCCCATGCTCTTTGGACGATACCCGCATCTTCATCATCTTCAAAAGCAATCTTCCTGGTAAATTTAGGTAAACAAGTTGAACCTACTACTGAATGAAAAGGGAGATACCATAAATAGCCGAACATAGAAATTACCTAGGCAAACATTTTCTATGGTATGCCTTCGGACAGCGCCTACACACAGCCATCCGCGATTCAGGATCTATGCTATCTTCCGGCTGTCTACAAGCAAAGCATAGGTGAAGGGGGCAAGTAAATGGCTCTCCTGCAGCAATTTCCTTCTGGCGTGCGTTGGAAGCCTCCTCGTCATTCCGGTGTAATTGTTTTGCAACACAACTAGGATGATAGAAGTATCCACAGGTCGCATTAAAACATTGAAACACCTAAATATGGCAACACAAAGCAGGTGCAAAGTAAACAAATGATACCAGTTGTCAATATGAGAATGTGAGAACAAATAAACCATCATGAGATGTCAGAATGTTAACAGGTAAAACTACAACAATGGGGCAAGGCCCAGCAGGAAAACAGCATCATGACCTCATCTTGATTCTTGAAGAATTAAACGGAGAATTTCACACAAGATATAGGGCATAGGCCAAGGGTTGTTCAAACTAGACCTTGATCATTTTATTATACGCTTTAAGTAGTGTACTTATGGATTTAGCCGTGGCTGCCATATTAAATCTGATCTTGATTGTTATTCATTGCATTATATAAGTGTTCATGGTTGTAGTCACCTTGAATTGGTTGCAACGCAAGACAACATTTAATACCGTGGTTTTGGCCTTTTGGGTGCTCTTTTAAACGGATAATTTTGGGTCAAATCAGTTAAGTGTTTCCAAGATTACAGTTAAGAGTCTCATTGTGAATTAGCTCAATAGAGATCCTGAAAAATTTTGGTTCAAAATTGTATACTTCCTCCATCCCAAAATAATCTTCTTGATAGTAAAATGCACGGAAAGTGGTAAACCAATTTATATGATTGAATAATGAAAAGTGGAGAGAAGTGGGCACAAAAGAGGCTGTTTATGAATAACCCGAGATGAAAAATTGTGTAGAAGTACATTGAAGGATGGCTATTTCATAATAGAAAGAAGCACAGTCACTTTAGTGAGCGATGTTGCTTTATTAAATTACAATCCAAAATCAAAGGATAATGTGTTGGTGGCACGTTGCCTCCATTGGAAATGGAAACTCGAGTGTCTACTTTCTCTTTTAAAAAATTGGTACATGCATGTATGTTCAAACAAGATTCTTGACCATTCATAGACACATGCATGACTTGTTTGGTAAATTTTAAGATTATCCCAAGCGCCTTTACCTGTAACTATTTCTATAACATTTCTACATTAATACTCCCTCCACTCCATTTGATTCTATACATTTGTGTTATATATACGAGGGGCATATTCTAATCAAATGCATAGAACCAAATGAAATGGAAGAAGTATAAATTTGTGATCTAGCTTGTGTAATAAAGGGAAACCAATCAACAATGTGCAATATTTTTAGTGTTACTTTCACTTTTTGAGACTACATATACTCCATACACAAAGTAGACAGGGAAAAATTAATTCTACTTTTTTTGCGACAGTCAATTTCAAGAGTCGACTACCAATCTTAAGATGTAGTCTCACACGGAAGGCATGAGTTTTGGAGGGGCGCTTGAATTCACATGTTGAACAAACAAGCAAGAGCAAAAAAGAACATTACAATAGGACAAAAGTCAATATCCAAAAAGCATATACCTCAGCAGCCCCGGATTCTTTATCGGAAGAACCTAACACTCCACAAGAATAGCACTGATGTTGCTTATGCTGACAATTCTGACATTTGAAAGTCTGCATAGCCTGTACAAGGAAATTACAGAACATATTTTTTGTGAAAGAAAAATAAAGAGCTTTATTAATTAATTAATTTATGTATTTAAAAGAAAAGAGCTTAGAAAGAAACGGAAAATACAATATACCTCGACTTCTTTCGTAGAAAAACCAAGCGATTTACATTTTGAATCTGCCTCTTTAGCAGCTCTAAGGGTAGCATGAAAAGATCTCATGCAAATTCCATCACAGCTGCATAAAAGGGAATCAACTATTATCACATCATTGTGGTGGAAATCAAAACAAGAAGTAATCATTCTGATGTTCCTCATATTTCTAGGTCAAATACACTCTATAAAAAAATAAAGCAGTAGTATGTCCACCTTTAAAACAAAACAGAGAAAAATAAAATAAAAGCTACTCCCTCCTATTCAGCCTATAGTTCCCCTTTCTCTAATATATGTGAGTAGTATTATAATGAAAGGGGAACAATAGGCTGAATAGGAGGGAGTATTTGGCATTGAATTTGAAAAATACGGAACCACACAAATAGACTTGGTCGATCCTATATTGATCACAGATTATGGTCGATCAAATAATTTCTAGGTTATTTATACTTCTATTAATATACACATCTCGTTAGCAAACATATCAGAATTCTTATGTACTTATTTATTTATTTATTTTGTACGTATAGGGAGGTCTTATTAGCCGAGGATTGATTGAAGTTTGTGATGAAGCACCGCCGGTAAGTGATATAAAATTATAAATATAAATTAGTTTTAACCCTGTGCAAATTGCACCAGTATATTATCATATTTAAAATTATCATCGAAAAAAAAAATTCAAAAACATTCTTATTTTATAGCATGTTATATAAGATTTTGATTTTTAAACTACACTTTTAATTAAGAACTAGTTTTAGACCCCGTGAAAATCACGGGATCGTTAATAATTTATTGTGTTTAAGTCATTAAGTGTTTAATTTGTGAATAACTTATATGGTGTTGTCCCTCTCTCTCAATCATTTGTTTAACTATAATTAAAGAACCACTCACATATACTTTTAAAAAGGGTGAAATAAATGAACACGACTGAGGGAGCAGTATTTTAAAACAAAAGT
>JAYMSF010000137.1:0-20528 GCA_036897335.1 Silene vulgaris | reverse complement strand
TATATATATATATATATATAAATAAATCACCACAACAAAAGAACAAAAGGAGTATATTAATTAAAGCCTTGAAACAATGTGGACGGATGTTATATGTTGCCTATGAAACATTTTGCACTATTTCTACAAGACCAAGAATTACAATGAAAAACAAGTCTCATTTCTTGGTTTTAAGTTATCACAAATGTATGTATGAGGCGGCTTTACACAAGTTAATTATAAAACGACATATTTTTTTGTAATTATTTTATTAATATAATTATATTTGGATATGTTTTACACGATATATGGGTAAAAGCGCCTTACAGAAAACTAACCGTTAAATTACACCATAACATCTTAGTGAGACATCAAGTTGTGCATTACTAGCAGTATTAGTTTGGTAATTGGTATTGAGTGACATTGTATAGATACTCAGTATTCATATTCACACTTTTCAAAAATAAACCACTAGATGATGATCGCCATACTACAATACGGAGTATATCTCAGTCGATAAAAGCGTAGTTTTGTCTAAAATACGCGGTATATTTGAGAGATGAGAAGTAGAGAATATAGGATAAAAAGATATTATCAAGTCTCTATATCATCTTGTCACCGTTTATCATTTCAATAGATCTTCTTAATCGGTTATACTCCGTATATTACATGTGAGAGGCGCTCGCTCCCGCTGGGAAATAAAAATCTCGCAAGTTTTAACTAACATTTTCGATTTCGAGATTGTCTTATAGCATTCATTTTTTTGCTCCCGCTGACCTCAAATTTTAGCTCCGCCACTGTGATCTGAGAGGGTGATACCTGGCCTATCTCAATTTTACCCAATAAGGCAATAACACCATCTCATTGAAAAGGATAGCACCACTATTCTAACGATTGTGATACATAATGCATGTATTGGAACGATCAAGGTGTTTACATTGTTTTTATAAGCTACTCTCTCTTCTTTTTTTAGTGACACAACACAAGCATTGATGATGGTAAGTGGAGTAGACAGTTTGAAAGAGATAAATGGAGTGTATGAGGGTTAATTAGGACTAGAAAAAACTTTATATGCTTTATTTGAATAATAAAAATGCTACTCAGAATGAATTTGTCTCATTAAATGAAACACATAAATTATCATCTTTAACAATCAGTAATCACAGCTAAAAAAAATGTTGTCATAATAATAGTAGCTTGAGTAATTTAAGTAACTGTAATAATAATGATGGTGAAAGTAATAGTAGTAACATGAGAGTAAAAAAATTGACAGTAACAACGTAATTAATGAAAGTCACAACCGTGACAACTGACAATAGGAGTAGTAAAATTAAATGTGCTTCGTAATTTAGTTGATAATTTTATCGTAATCATAATTTTAAGTTACACAAAAATGCATTATAAACTATAAATTAGAAAAGTAAACGCAATTATAATATTGTAGAAAGATAAAATTTAAATTGTAAATTTAGGTAGCTCGACGTCCGGAACAATGTCGGACAGCGGACACCAATCAAGATTCAGGACCAATACATAAGGAGACTTGACTAGTCTCTATCTCAATTCTCAACCCTGTAATAAAAGTCTAGAGCTGGCAAATCGGGTCAACGGACCGGGTTCGAGTCAGCCCAATTCATGTCGCGTTTTTCAAATTTTCGGGTTAGTTTGGGTCGGGTGATTTCGGGTCGTTACGGACTTACGGTTCTGTTTCAGGTGAAGCGGGCCGGGTTATTATTTGGGTTGAGCCATTTTCGGGTCAATGATTAAGAGAGAAAAAAGACATTTCAAGTCTTTTGGGGTTAATTAAAGTTATATTTTGTCGGGTCCTTTTCGTGTTGAGTGGTTTCGGGTCGGGTCATTTCGGGTCCATGAAAGCTCGGGCCATTTTCGGGTCGGGTCGACAGGGGCTTCGAGTAGCATTCGGGTGCGGCAGTTCAGGTCGATTTCGGATCTCGGAATATCCTTTTCATGTCGGGTCAATCGGGTTGGGTTGATTTTGTCAGGTCTACTTGTAAATTGTAAACTCATGTCGGATAATTCTTCAATCTCCATAAATTCACTTTGATAATCAATTTGTGAAAGTTATATAAAATTCTTAATTTATCGGAATATAAAACAGAGTCCATCATTTAAAAAATAGAGTCGGTCCATTGAACGAACATACTCACATAACTCGATCCCAATCCCAAAACACAATTCAAAGAACCCAAAGATATTCATTCAAAACTCGATCCCAAAAACAAAAACACATCTAATCTCATCCGTCCATCCACATAAATCAACGATGCACACTCCTTTAAAACCTCACACACGGATCACTATCCCACACCGTCAGATCAAATCCTTAAACCAACGGCCCAGATCAAAACCCACACACTCCCCACCAATATAAATACCTCAAAACCCAACCCCCAAAAATCACACATTCACATTTCACACCTCTCAGATATCTCTTCTCTCTATTTTCCCGCTTTCTACAAATTCAAATCTCCCCAAAAAATGTCAGGCCGCGGCAAAGGAGGAAAGGGTTTAGGAAAGGGCGGAGCGAAGCGACATCGAAAAGTCCTCCGCGATAACATCCAGGGTATCACCAAGCCAGCTATCCGTCGTCTTGCTAGGCGAGGCGGAGTTAAGCGTATCAGCGGGCTTATCTATGAAGAAACCCGTGGTGTGCTCAAGATCTTTCTCGAGAATGTGATTCGTGATGCTGTTACTTATACCGAGCATGCGAGGAGGAAGACGGTTACTGCTATGGATGTTGTTTATGCTTTGAAGAGGCAGGGAAGGACTCTCTATGGTTTTGGAGGTTGATTTTAGGGTTTTAGGGTTTCTGCTGTTTCGTGTTGTGTAAATTGTTTTCGATTTCTTGTTCGATTTCGATGTAATCTGGCATTTGGATGCTTTGGAATATCAATTTTAATGTTAATTTTCTGAAATGTTGGTTGTTATTTTGTATATTTTGGCTATTAATTAAATCTGAAATTGAATCGGAATTGTTGCTTGCTGTTGTAGCTGTTTTGGGATAATTGGTAGCTGAAGTCGTTTAATTGATGAGTTAGTTAATCGATATTGCGCATTTGCAGTTAAGTGGGAATTATGACTGCAGTTGCTGTTTTAGCCTTTTAGGTCAATTGATGGCGACAAATGTGTAAGGCGGTTTTATATAAACATTATCACAAACTCGATAGCTTGACTGAGTTTTTTCTAATTTCTATGCCTTTGCAAATTGTACAGCAGCCTTGTTATAGTCTTGACTCTTGATCATGTTGAGATTTTGGTATCTAACCTGACATTAGAACTCGAAACTACAGGGGCAAATAAATTTTACGATGCAGTTCTAGACAGTTCATCTCTCCCAGATCACACCGTAGTATGACCTTAGAAAGAAAAGATTGACAGTCCGTTTTGATGTATAATGGAACAATTGTTTCGTCACATAGCAAAGGTACATCAAACTTTGAGTTTCGGAGTACAGGTGAGTATGCTAAATCAATCATCAAGTATCAAATATACAATGATTCAGTCATTTTACCTCTAAGAACATTGATTTGTAAAAAAACTTGTCCAAATAATAGCAGCGGCTAAGCTATTTAAATCGACACATTTTCCACACACACAACAGTTACATTCAACATGTCTACTGATGTAACAGTCCTTGCTCCTTATTTGCATATATAGTTGGAACTGAATGACGCCAAATGTACAGAATTCAGGTTTTTAGCTTCTTCTCGATGCTGCTTCACTGCCACTGTATAGATTTAGAGACTCGTCCCCATAGAGATGCCGGGGATGCCTCCTGTCAAACATGGTTGAGCTTGCTGAGTCGGAATAAGGGTTCATACCGGCCATCTCCAATATGTCCTCGAGCTGTTTGACTACCTCTCCCATAGCCGGTCTATCATCTCCCAATTCTTCCACACACATAAGAGATACATCGACATATTTCTCAAAGCCTTTCAGCGTAGTGCCTAGACCAATATCTGAGGCGAGGAGCTCGTGAAGACCATACAAGTCTTCTGATCTATTCATTGCATTCTTCACTTCTCTTACTATGTATCTCCCTTTATCTATTGGCGACTTCCCGGTTATGAGTTCCATCATTAGGACTCCAAAGCTGTAGACGTCACTTTTTTCGCTCAATCTCTGGGTCATGTAATATTCTGGGTCCAAGTATCCCTGAAACGAAAACAATGGAAAGGTTATCAGCCTTTGTTTGACAAGGGCCATATAGCAGTCACCGCTGGAATGACATAATTGACATTTATTCTATTTCTCTTGAAAGGCTACGAGCAATCAGTAATCCTCGATAACTATTGCGAAATTGCAGGTCACATTCAAGAAAGAAAAAATTCAGGCATCGACAAACTTGCACTAATGGTATTATTGTCAGTATCCCTGATAACTTCGGATACAGAAACATGATTTCAGAGAGGATATATACTCACCATAGTCCCTTTAACTTCGGTTGTCATATGACCTTTTCCTGCGTCATTAAAAGACTTGGATAGACCAAAATCAGAAACTTTGGCATTCAAGTTTTCATCAAGCAGAATGTTGTTAGATTTGATGTCCCTGTGTATGATTGGCGGGCTAGCAAGTTCATGCAGGTAAGCCAGACCCCTTGCAGCACCGAGGGCTACCTTGATTCTCCTCCTCCAGTCTAAATGTATCCCCGACACTCCTGCATAAGATCCCGTATAAAAAAGTCAGCGGGCAAAACCGAACCACTGTCTTCTCACAACTGATGAATTAATGTATATATGGGTTGCGCTTTTTTTTCATCCTTTTTCGTGTATTTCTTTTCATGGATTTATCATTTATGGACTGTTTCAGATTACAATTCATATGATCAGAATGCAAATCTATTTTGGGGTCAAGTTCAGTGATCCTCAACAGCCTATGCTCATCCTATCACCCTAAATCAACAGAAGTCGGGCACTACAAAAATTCTTCAACTGCCTCAACTCTCAAGGCTCCAACTGTTCGGACAGAAATGATTAGTGGTTTAAAAAGTTACTCCGTATATATATTACCTGAGAGACTCCCTTTTAGCGTACCATTGGGCACAAACTCATATATCAGTATGAGTTCTTCTTTGTCCAAACAGAAACCCAATAAACTCACGAGGTTCTTATGATGTACTCTTGATAGAAGCTCGATCTCAGTTTTGAACTCAAGGCCGCCTTGTGATGATCCTTGTTCAGCTCTTTTAACAGCAACAAGCTGTCCATTTGGAAGACTTCCCCTGTAAACCTGGCAAGGAATTTGTAAAGCAGAATTTCGCGTGTTACAAACAAGAACAGAAAGTCTTATGGTAGTAAGACGACAATATTTTTGACAAGGACACCAACTAGCATAGCACTCTTTCCTTTATCACAAGGAATATTAGGCAAGACTTCAACCTATAACGACTTTTCACTCTCGAAACCTTCTTATTTACTCACATAATCAGAGAGCATTGTTCAAGACATACCTTCCCATAGGCTCCTGACCCAATCTGATTAGCTTGTGAAAAATTGTTGGTGATCTTTTTTACATCTTCAAAAGAGAACATCCTCGATCCTGTTACCTGTAAACTGCTACTGGTGCTTCCCGGTGACATCCAGTTGGCAGATGATGCAAGTTCTAGAAGTTCCACAAATAAATAAAGGAACAATGTCATGAATCTAAAATGATATGGTTAAACTAATTATACAGTGGACTGTACAGTGCTTGTACTAGACGGTCTCGCATGTGAGACCAACTCAAATACCTGTGTATTCCCTATTTGATTACAAGATTGATGCGTTGGTCAGATGTGTGAGACCATCTCGCATAAGTTTTTGTTCAGCCCATAAATGTGCCACAGACGATAATAGTACCTGTCGATTTGGCAGGCTGCACAGGTATGTTAGGTCTCCTCTTTCGGTAGAAACAAAACACACCGATGCACAGTAATAATAACACAAGTGCGCAAACACCAATTGCAATTCCAATTATAGCAGCTTTACTGAGTGAACTTGTCGACCTAGGTGCAGATACGAGTACAGGTTCCTCTACAAGAAAAAGAGAAGGTCAAAAAAGAAACTAAACAATGATCGAAAAATGCATATTCTTCATGTTTGTCAAACACGGAATTACCTGCAAAGGTTGGATATTCATCCGCCATGAAAATAAATGGTCCGAAAGAAGGCGGTGGCTTGAAAGTTTGATTGCTTAGTATGAAACCTATGCTCCTAATTGCTGTTCTATTGAACCGAACTTGGCCAAGTGGGAATATTTCCAAGTTTACGTCAAGGTAGTTTGAAGAATCTCTGCTCATGTTACTAAGAGAGACAGATTCAACGGCGACTTTGTTTGATTGAAAGACGGCCATCAGTTTCTTCTCCAAAGCTACAAAATAAGTGGAGTTTTGCAAGTCCGAAAATGTAGGGGCTCTAAATTCAAGAAGTCCACTATATGGAAAACCACATTTGCAAGTCGGGCTGGCGATTTCATTTGAATTACAGGCAGAAGAAGTACAGTCTCGTGGTGTTGAGTACGGGGGCCTGGAATCAGGAAGAATACAGTAGCTCGGTATTGTAACTGCTTCTACACAAATTGGATTACCAACGAGTCTGAAATCATCAAGTACACATATAAGCAGATTTTCCCCGCAAATCTCCAACAATTGAGAAGATCGTCATAGCAAATATACGGGGCATTACTTTTCTGTAGAGAACTACAGGCCTAAGAAAGTCAGCAGAATGCATCAAAAAATTAAAACGCAGTGAATTCAAACGAATGAAGTAGAAAAACACGAAGTAGATAGTTAATTTAAACTTACATTAATTGGAGACTGTTGTCTTCAGGTCTTTGAGTGTAGGCAGAAATATTGTTGATTTGCAAATCAACACGACGAAGTTGTACGCTGTGTTTTGGACCCAGGTCCAGTGTGCCGCTGAGTCTATTATTTTTCATTACCCTGAAAAACAGTCAGATACACAATTCTTTTTTTATTAACTCAAACCTCTAAATTGGTAGAACTAAATTCTACTTCATAATCCATCACACAAAAATCATAACATTCTCACACTGTCTCCAATTGAGGAAGGCTGAATAATGGGGCCGGAATTTCGCCTCGCATCTGAGATTTTTCCATTACTCTGATAACAGATTCAAAATATGAGATATTAACAAGAAGAACCAAAATAAGAGAGATCAACAAGAAAGTATGGTTAGGATTTCAGGTTTTGAGGTGCTTTGAAGGTTCCAAGCTTCTCTTCCCACCTTAAAACCTCACCCATATCCCACCGTAAAAGCATTTCGCCTAAGACGCGCTGAAAAAAAAAAGACATAAAGAGAGAAGTTTACAAAGTTGTCAAAGAAGGCAAATCAGAGAACCATGATGGAATATCTGAGACCTCAAAGCTATTGTTGCTCATGTCCCTGCAGATGAATTAATCAGCATTATAAGTTATAATGCATATATGTCTTACAGCGTTACTGTCGCCTGACTGAGAAGTATAACTTGACCATACTCACAGGTAACTAAGAAGGTTCAAGCCAGTAAGATCAGGTATGGGCCCCGTCAGTCTATTATTAGATAGAAGCCTGTTAGAAAAAAATAGATAGCCAAATGTGAATGTTACAGTCACAGATCTAAAGGCTGAACAAAGTCCCAGAAAAATGTTCATAGTTACTGAGCATTTCCGTTTACTTACATATCAGTAACGCTAGTAAGATTGCTGATATTTAATGGCACGGAACCAGTAAACATATTCCAGTCAAGTCGTCTGATAAGAAAAACATGTGAAGAAATGTATACATCAGTCACAAACAAGCAACCTTCGGTCACTTCTACTTTCACATACTAGCGGCAGAGTACGGGATATATTACTTACACGACTTCCAATTTGTTCACTAGGCCTAAAGTCGATGGGATGCTGCCAGTAAATTGATTGTTGTCCAAAAGCCTGTCATTAGAACATGTTTGTCAAAGGTTAAATGTCAAGCATCCAGTGAGCTTGTTCCACAGATTGATACAATGACATGCATGAAACAAACTAGAAGAATGTTACGATGAAATATATATCTTGGCAATATTTTCATGGTACTTACAAATGAATCAAAGTCATGTTTTCGTTGAACAGCTGAGGTGGAATTACACCAGAGAGTTGATTCTTTCCAAAGTGACTAAGTATCAACCAATAGCAAAACAAAGACAAGTATTAGCATTTCAAGTGTTTAAGAAGTCCGAAATTTGAACTCCTACAAAAAAGTACAGTTTTTTGACATACAAATGCTTGGTGTTAACTAGCATGTCCAAACCAGGCGTTGTCCCATTGGAGACAGGGATTGTTCCGCTAATCCTGTTGTCAGCGATGTCAAACCAATACAGCTTTGAAAGATTCCCTATCGTATTTGGTATGCTACCACTGAATTTATTGGAATTCAATGACCTGCAGTACATCCCAGTAAAAACTTCTCATATCATTTGAACAAGAGCATAGAACTTGGGACAAAATTAAGTAGCCGAGATTCTTCGTGGAGCAAATAGTTTCCCACATAAACTTTATATATACGTATATATTTCGTAGAATAAAAGTTTCTTACAAGAAGATCAGGTTTGTGAGAGATCCAACAGCATCAGGAAGTTCTCCGCTAAAACTGCAGCCAATCAAGATCCTAAAACACGAGAGAAACAGATTAAATTTGAGCTGGGAATACATTTGAGATCCCAAAGTGATGATTGACATTACAATCAGAAGATGATAGATCTTACAGGCTAGTTAGCTTAGTTAATTTCCCGATTGCAGGCGGAAGAGCCCCTGTCATTCCCTTGTTATAGGACAGGTCCCTTAACATAAATAAAATAAGAAAAAGATCAGTCTAGGCTCCAATTTAGTAACAACACTATCAGTAACCAGTGCCTCAGGGATCCGCATATGGACAACTAAGGTTGGTCGGAATGTACCCAACCTTGTCCTAGCGAGTTTTTTTATTTCTTTTATTTTTTTTCAAATAACCTTATAATGAAAATTGCGGGTAAGGAGCATACAGAATTTGTAGTTCAGATAATCCTTGGATGTCACCAGATAGTGTGCCCTTCAATCCCATGCTCGATAAAGTTCTGAATTTAAAAGCATCGACAGAGATCAGCGAATTGTACAGCTCATACGATAATAAGTGATCGAATCCAAAGTCAAGACCAGATATCACTTACATAGATATCACCCTGGTACCATTGCACACAATCCCGTCCCAGTTATTTCCGCAAGGATCAAAGTCATTCCACGTGGGTGGTTTATTTCTCCACAGTTGCTTCAGAGCAGTTAAAGCAACAACTGCATGCATCCATCCAACTTTTAGATTCAAACTACCAAACAATAAAAACATTATCCCAAATCCCAATGCCTTGAGGGCTACCTTGAGTGGCAGTGTAAGGGGGTTGGATGTACGTGGTCTTATACTCTTATCTGGAAGACGGTTTCTCTACGACCCATAATGAACATTACATTGAGAAGTTCACAATAAACAGAAGACGAGTTTAGTTATCAATTTTACTTCATTCGCTCATAATCGAGAACCAACATTCAAAGTTCATCAAGAATAAAGAGAGTGATTTCTGCGAAAGAAAGATTAAAAAGATTGATACTTCAACTCATTTCACAGTATAATGCAATTCTCAAATATCAACAGATTAAGCGACTGAACAAGAAGAGAAAATCTAGATACCATTTCAGGGCTGCATACCCAATGGCCATAAATATGCAGGAACAAATACTTAAGCGGATGTAGAGTTCAAAACAACGCAATGATCTGAACATAACCAAGAGAGACAAGGAAATGCAAGCATAAAACTGACCATCTTGCCCATCTGTCTCTGAGATTACAACATGAATCGGAACGCATATCAGAAACAGACAGAATGCAACTGTAAGACTCATTGATCCTGTCATCCTACCCAACCCTTTCGCAAGACGAGTATAAAGCAACTGTCACCAGAATACCCAAAACTTCCCTGCTGCTTTTAGGAGGCTTACTTAAGGCTGTCCATTGAATTGCGGATGAAATGGGACAAAGTTCGAAACTCAACGACTTAACATAACTAACAACATTGGGTCAACTCTTTTAGATAAATACATCAAACACTAGTGGAAAATAATTCCTACTGTTCTTATTTCCTCGCATACCCGAATCTGACACTATTTTAACACTTGGATACCTCATTTTAACCCAAAATATGCGGTTTTTGTCGTAAAAGTAGCAAAATCCGTCACTCAGACACAAACCCGTGTCAAATACTTCTAAACAAATCCGAGTAACATGGGTGATGACATCAAACTATTCAAATTCAACAGGATGAATTATTCTTCCTATATATGAATTAAATTATGATTAGGGGACCCAATTAGAAATTGTCAACGAAAAGTACGTCTGTTAATCCAATCAGGAAGATTATCTGCACGAAATACATGCACCAACTTGCATGTTGCCAACCAAATTAACAAGAATCAGTCAAATATTCATTAAATTAATTCTGCTAATACGAATTAAATTATGATCATATGACTTTGAACATTAACACAATTAATTGGGTATTTAAATTAATTAATTGAAATTGAAAAGGACGAAAAGATTAAAGAAATATGCCGTACATCAATTGAGGGAGAAAGGACAAGCACAAGCTGGCCCTCCTTTGGGCATGCAAAGCAGATTGAAACTGACTTGAGAGGGTGATCAATTTAAGGTTTTGCTTGGTTTTCTTAGAGCATTTCTAATTTTTATTGGCACAGCAATTCCGGTATAAAACCGTTTTACATGAATACTTATTTTGATTTGAATAAAATTTAAAAGTTTTGGATATTTGTTTACTTTAGGTTTTTGGTACAACACAAAATCTCATTGAAGACACACTATATCCGTCACAAATAAAGACGGATACCATTTCCTCTCACAAAATATCCATGAGAAGTGAGTGGGGGAGCACATGGGGGGTGCCCACCTTGTCCCCTCTAACCATTTCCTCTCACAAAATACCCGTTGCAAGATCCGACCCGTCATAAGTAAGACTCTTTGTTCCTATTATTGCCATTTGACCACTATTTGACATTAACCAACCAACAGACAACAACCATCTTACATTTTGACAGATCCTAACTCAAATTTGTATAATTAAGTGAAAAACTTATTTAGAAGATGATATATATTGTATCAATTTTTTCATCAATTGGCATACCATCTCGCCGTCTACTATTTAGAGATGGAAGTGGTTGTGCTTCGTGCTGGCTCACCGTGCCAGAGGGAAAAAATTACACAACTCATGCACGGAGAGGTGGATTTCGTGTCGTGCCAATGAAATGGAAATGGCACGTTGTGTCGTGCCTAAGGTTCCCAAACAGTTTCTCCCCTCTTGTCTTAATTCTTTGTATTTTGATCGTGCCCAGGTGGCCGTGTTTAGACTAGGCATGGTTCTCTTTCTTAGACTTCGGCCCAAACACCACCGCGGTCTATGATGTGTGAGCTTGTGTCGTATCAGCCAACAATCGACGTGCCTACTTCTATGTCTACTAATTGATCGGCCAATTTTAACTGCTCTTCTTTGTTTGTTGGACCATTGGGCTTGGACTTTCGACTTACCCTTGCTCCACCCAACTAATTGTCGAGAACACATCCCACAACATTTCTCCGTATTCGCACCTCAACATTTCCTTTTACCAAACGACTAATAACCCCATATCCCATATATAATTCCGATTTTTTTTTACCAATTTGATAGTAGTATAATCCCAATATTCCTTTCTTCAATTCCCAATTTCCATCATCCCTCAAAACAATCAAAGATGGAGTAGAAACTAGAAAGTTGATACCTACCTCAAGAAAAAAAGAAACCCCAATAACAAAATCAAAATCAAAACCTAAAAAATTAAAAAATTTAATTTTTTTAAAAATAAAAATGGAATTAATTAAGGAAAATGTAGCAAGTCTAGTATAAACTATAAACTCTCCTAATCCCTACCAATATCATCATCATATCATATTATGAGAGTGCTGTAATACCACGGAAACGAAGATCTCTCTCTTTTAAGCGGTGTACTTAATTAATTTCATCCGTCCCAATTTTACCCAATTTCTTCATACTAATTCCTTCAATTTCTTCATTAGGTTGGACTTATGTTGATTTTTATAAATGCCCTTTTTAATTTTATGCTTTATTTCTTGTAAAAAAGCAATCTTTACTTATAATCATCGTTAATTTTGATGGATTGGATGTTATTTTCTGGGTTTTTGTGATGGGATTTGTGTTTAGAGTAGTGGGTTTTGATTAATTTGTTTTGTTTTGTTGATTATTTGATTGTTTTAGTTGATTTTTTAAGATTGAGGGTAGTTTGTTTGATGATGGTTTGGTTAAGTTTGATTAAAAGTTGATGATTGATTATGATTGTTTTAGGGTTTGTCTTGGATTAATGTTGTTTTTGATGATTGATTATTGGGGTTATTAGTTGTTAATCATGTATGTTGAATGTCCCAAAATGCCCTTATTGAATCTTGATGAATATCGGTTTCGTAAAGATGTAGTATCTGTTGGGTATGTTGATTGTTTTGGTTATACATTTGCTGATTTGAATGATGGTTGTGTTGATAGTCCATGAGGCGAGGCGATAACCGTACTATTTACTATGTATCCCAAGTTAAAAAGGGATTTATCAGTGTTAAATGTAGTTGATCTATTTGTTTTGGACTATATACCTTATTCTAAGCTAAGACTACTAATTTTTCAGTAATATAAATGTCTAGTACATCCAACTCCCCATTGCCCTGCAATTTGCGAGAACCATTGAGGCACGTGGGTAATGTGGTTGTTGCTGTATAGTTCTTTAGTAGGAGTTTTCGAGGGTATCTTGAAGCATTTGTTGACCATTTTAGTTGTGTTCTTTATAGAATGAAAATCGAGAAGTAAGCAGAATGTTCAATGCCAATATTTGTGTAGGAATACTTGATGGTTTTTTTATGGTGTCAGTCAGTATCTGTCACTTTTCTTGATTTAAATGGTGGTACTCGAGTCCTGCAAATGTTGGGGTAAGGGATTGATGTAAGCAGTCTTAGCCCTATGTAAAACTGAGTCAAGAATTCTGTCAATGATTGCTAGGTGCAACTAGTTCAGTGATCCGTTTTGCTTTATTCAATCCAAAACCAAAGAATAGCGAGTCTTTGATTCCATTGCAGAAGTAAACAATACACTAGAGTTTATAGTTCTTATCTTCTCGTAGAGATTGGCTATCTGAAAATTTGAACATCCCAAATTCTATGTTATTTCAGGTGTAGTATTTTCCTTCAAAAAAGTCGTCCTCCCAATTTTATGCATGGGCTGACTTGTACTTTTCATGGGAGGTGTAAAGGATGGTCAACCACCATTGAAGCGGCTAAGATTATCCTTTTCAGGTTCGAACAGTCTTTCTCGTGACATAATAGCTGAGGAACCCATAGATTCTACCTCTCTGGGGGATTTGATGGCCCGACCCATACAATGCCAAGGGGACGAAGAGGTGATTGGTTCTAGAGGGGTGATAAGAAGGAATGAATTTGTTCGACTTATTGCCGGCTCTTTGTATGCTCTTGGATATCAGCGAACGGGTGCATGTCTTGAGGAAGAGTCCAATATACCCTTGCAGTCTACTACAGTAAATTTGCTTATGCAACATGTTCTTGATGGAAAATGGGATGAAAGTGTCTCCACATTGCACAAAATTGGTTTAGAGGATGAAACGATAATCAAGTCAGCTAAATTTTTAATTTTGGAGCAGAAGTTTTTTGAGCTTTTAAATGATGGAAAGACTATGGATGCTTTAATGACACTGAGAATGGAAATTTCAACTCTGCATATTAAGACAAATAGAGTACACGAGCTCTCTTCTTGTCTTCTTTCTCAATCAGAGAGTCAAAATGGTCATATGGTCTCTCTGAGAACGAAACCGCGCTCAGAACTTCTTGAAGAACTTCAGCATCTGCTCCCTCCCTCTATAATGGTACCAGCGAGAAGGCTAGAGCAACTAGTTGAACAGGCTTTGACTTTGCAGCGTGGGACCTGCATATTTCACAATTCTTCTGACCAGGAGATGTCGCTGTATGCAGATCATCACTGTGGAAAAAATAATATTCCTAGTCATACTTCTCAGGTCAGAACGTACTTCATGAATTTTGAATTTATTTTGTTCAGCGACATCCTGTTTGTCTTCTCATATTTGGTGCCTTGTGTAAGTGATGCTGTGGCAATCTTTGGACGTTTTAAAGGATATTCACCTCTAATTCAGGCTACCTTATCTTTTCCCACTTCATGTTCTATCCACTCTTAACTTGGAAGTATCATTTAATATTTGTGAAGTTTCCTCAACGTCCAACGAGAGTATCAATTGCGATTGTGTTTATATCCATGATATGATAGATGTTACATAATGGGTTGATCCTTCTTGCCGTAATTTTGTAACATTTATCAAATGTGTTAAATTTTCGCTTAGTATTACAATCTGAAATGTGAGATGATTGTCATGTTTGTAGTTTATTCACACTCTCTTTTGACGTCCTTTTTCACAATATATCCTACATTTTCAGATACACTTGTTTCTTGATTTGTAACTTGTGAGTCTGGAGTCATGGATATTCATTGATTACCATCTATTGTCGATGGGTTGATAGTTGTAAGTCTTATAACCCTCATTTGGGGTTTGTCGCTCCTGATTCATATGATGTGTTCGAATCTTTACCTAGCTGTGGATATGAACCACACCGTATATATGGTAAGTAAAGATGATAAGTAGCTAAGCAAGCTAACCTCACCTAACCTAACCGAACCAAGTTTAGCCTTTGTACCTGAGCACCAACTATTGTTCTTAGGCTATGGAGCCCCGCTTTGACTTACTTGATGCAGCAAGCGAATTAACTCAGCTAGTATGGCTGTCTGAATGCGAGATTCTTTGAATCTAAACTACAATCTATAATTTTTGGAAGGGTGATGAATCTGATTATTATCTTAAGCATTCAGTCAAAGAATTCGAGATGTTTTCAATTTAAGAGGGCACCTACTTTTGTAGAAAGAACAGGCCTTAATGATAATGGTAAAAGAATAGCATTTCGATGTTAGCTTTTTACGAGGTCACGTATCTTCGGGTGGTCTGGTATTTGGTTGTCCGTGTGTTGCATGTTAAAGTATAGGTATAATCTCAAGTCCCCAATGTTTCAACGCTCTTGCCAGAACCACAGTGAAAGTTGTGATGAGAATGTATCCAGAGACTACTGCTTCACAGATCATAGTATAATTAGTTTATTGAGCGTGTTTAGGTTCTTGTTGATGTCTAAGCCACAGTTCATGAGATGTGGTGGACTCTTGAAAACAAATTGCTAAGGATGTTCTACTGATTTATTTGCAGATATTAGAAGAACATCAGGATGAAGTCTGGTTTTTACAATTTTCTCATAAAGGAAGATATTTAGCATCAGCTTCCAACGATCGATCAGCTATTATATGGGAGGTAATATGTCCCTTCACAATTAAAGACGTGGTGGATTAATGTCTATTTCTGATCTTTTTTTTTTCTTATCTGTGTGATGTAATATCACATTGTCAAAAAAAATTATTAATGAATAAGGACATACTAGAAGAGCAACTTAGAAATACAAACTTCGAAGCTTTGATGATTGTAAGTTGCAACTAGTCTTGATTTCACTAGTATTGGCTATCGTTTTTACCCATAAATAAACCTCTTCCTTTTGCTTTGGTTAAAGGAAAATTGGCCCGTCATTTTAGGAATTGCTAATGTTGTGGTCTAAGACTTTTCTGAAGATGTCATTTACGCAGATTGTAGTAGTTGTTCGGGATTCAGGTTGCTGTATGCTTACTGCTATTAAGAGGATTGTATTCCCATTTGAATGTGGTGACTGACGTGATCGATTATTTTAAAGTTTGAACCTATGAAAGTAAAAAAATTCTTGAATGGTTTGATGTTTTTAAAATTTTGGTCTAATTAAATCGCTCAGATGGATTCTGTAAGAGAAAGAAATAGGACAGTAGATTGAACATTGTATGTTTTTTGAGGTGTTTCAGGGTTGCTGAGTCGAGATGCATGTTAAGGGTGCTTCAGTGCTGTTGAGTAAACTATGTTTTTAGCTAATTATACGATTCATCATTCTTAAACAGATAATTGTATTTATTACTCTCTCCCATCCTACCCGATATTAGTCGTTTTGAGTTATTTTCCATTTTTTCAAAATATAAATCGTTTTGGCTTTGCATTTTTCTGGTTTCCCAATTTAGAATGTGCTCCTGCCTCTTTATACGGAGGGAGTACTTTCATTTGTTTAAGTTTGAAAATATAATTTTTTTTATAACAATGTATTTGTGTCATATATTTCTTCTTTTTATTATTTAAAATATATTATGGTCAAAGTTTTGAAAGTTTGACCACCAAAATTGAAGTTGGTAGAAAGGAGATGGAAGGGAGCACTTCAACGCCACCATCTGACTATCTCCATGGTCGAGGAGGTCAACACTATGCTTTTTTATTTGCTTTATAAAAAGATAGCGTAAGGGTGAGATCATGTCTCAGGGACATGGTGTGTTAATGCATGCATTCTTATGGCCCTTAATAGTGAAGACTAGCATCTTCAAACAAAAGAAAAGATAACCAAATTATGTTTACATCATTTTATTTTTTATTTTTTCCAAAGAAAAGAAAGTATACATCTAATCTTGAATCTATTGCTTGCCAAAAAGATCACTCAGTCATCTGTGTTCCTTCCACGACCCCGCGTTGGTTTTCATGGTATACTTAGCTAACAAATTATGGTCTTCCTGTTTCTGTCTCAGATTTTTTAATTTTGTATGATCTGCTTGAGGCCATTGTATTTGTAATGCACTGCTCGATTTCTAGCTGACATGTTCTTTCATTTTTGTGTAAATAGGTTGTAAATGGAGAAGTTATTTTGAAGCAGAGACTATATGGCCACCAAAAATCAGTTGCACAGGTATCGTGGAGCCCAGATGACCAACAGCTTCTCACCTGTGGCACAGAGGAGACTGTACGTCGATGGGATGTTTTGTCCGGTGAATGCCTTCAAGTATACGAGAAGGCAGGTTTTCCTGTAGTTTCCTGTGCTTGGTCGCCTGATGGAAAGACAGTATATGGCGGCTTGTCCGATAAAAGTATATGCATGTGGGATCTAAATGGGAAAGAGGTGGAATGCTGGAAAGGTCACCGAACACTTAAGATTTCGGATCTGGAGATAACCCGTGATGGGAAGCAGATCATAAGCATGTGCAGAGAAAAAGCAATCCTGATATACAATAAGGAAACCAATGTGGAACATTTTATTGAGGAAGACCACCCAATAACTTCATTCTGCCTCTCAAATGATAGCAAATTTTTACTGGTTAGTGTTATTAACCAGGAAATCCATCTTTGGACAATAGACGGTGATGCCAAACTCGTGGCAAAGTACAAAGGCCATAAACGATCTAGGTTCCTAGTAAGATCCTGCTTTGGTGGGCTTGAGCAATCTTTCATTGCCAGTGGGAGTGAGGATTCGCAGGTGAGTTTCATTTTTTATTTATTTTTTACTTCTGTTTATCTGATGTCAGAATTCTTACGGTCATGTGAGATTTTGTTGTCTCAATGGATCTGCTGACAAATAGCATGGGTGTATATTTATATTGTTAGGCCTTGTGTTACTGCTATGTTGGGATGCTTCCAGGGGTCTTACTTTTGTTGGCGATTTTCTTAATTTTGGTAACTTTTTGGCTTCTTGCCTGTTACTGTGTTGTGGACTTGGGGTGGTATAATGTTTCTCACCATTGGACACCTTTACCTTGTGGGTGAGGTTTGAGGAGAAGACTTATTTCATGCTTCATGCTTCATGCTTCATCCATTATCCAACTTCCTCTTTTGTTTGTTATTTGTGGCCATTGCCAAACTTTCTCAAACTTCTTGCCTCGAAATCTTTCCTATTTTGTTTGTTATTTGTGGCCATTATGTTTTGTTACCCACATTTTTCCCTAGCTTGCATTTTCCACCATATTCGTAAATTCATGTATGTGCCCAATGAAGTAGGAACTTCGAGAGTGGATGGAGGAATGAGCACATGTGTTCAATGTGTGAAATGATAAGAGTTGTAAGAGGGCGGATGAATTCATTGATTATAGGGTTACTTATCTGCTAGACCTTTTTCTACCCACTTATAAGTTATCCACTTCACTTTTACTGAGTGTCACGTGCCTAACATTCCAACATCCAAACACGACACTTAACACTTACTTTCTGGCCACATGCATGAAAACTTTTTCATAATGGTCATGTCTAATTTTCTGACGCCATGTCACACGCGACACTTCCAGCCTAGTCGGAGTAACGAGGATCTTGTTCTCATTGTAATCAAAGGTTAATTGTGTAAGCATTTTGTACTCTGATCATGACTTAAGCCCATGGAGCTCTAAATTCGCTTAAGAGGTCATGACTGAAAATATGGAATGCCACATGAACCAAACATTGCCTTAGAGATTTACTTCTGGCTGGTTAATCAAATAGCGAGCTCTTTTGTCTCGTTCATATTTGGCTTTGTCTATATAATATAGGTCATTTTAGTGGGGTTGTTTGATAGATTTTCATCTGTTCTATAGTAAATACTCATGTTACTGTTAAATGATCCCTAGGTTTTCCAACTGTTTATGGCCTTCCATACCAAAAATGAAATATTGTCAGAAAATTGTCATCTGGATTTGAATGAGAAACGACGGTTGTTTTAGACCTGCTAAAATGAGACATTGGGTGAATAGGGCCATCACTTGGCTGTAAGCGTCGGACTTGACATGTTGTCGACACGACTATTTGTGAAAAAATTTTGATTTTTGGTCTAAACTCTAAAGTGCAGTGTCGTAACATGGCGTGTCTGAGCGTAAGGCATTTAGCATGTAGCATGCTGCAAAAGTGGAGTCTCGAAGTAACATAGGATCTGAGCATGCACTCCTAAGTTCTTGACAAGGTATAATTTGCTACTGCAATTAACGATTCAACTTATCTTGTAGGTGTACATTTGGCATCGGGGTTCAGGACAGCTCGTAGACATATTGCCAGGCCATTCTGGAGCTGTCAACTGTGTAAGCTGGAATCCGGTGAACCCTCACATGTTGGCATCGGCTAGTGATGACCGTACAATACGGATTTGGGGTCTAAATGGAGTGAATATCAGGCCAAGAGTTACTCAGAGCAATGGAACTCAACATTGCAATGGCAATGGTACAATTTAAAACCTTTACTCTTTGTTCAATCATTCTGTTAACCTTTGTTTTTCCCTTCCCTGCAATTCTTTACATTGTGTGGCTAATTGTATCTTTTTCATCATTTGGAGGAGATACTCTGAAAAAAACGCGTTGACATTAATCATTCGGGATCTTTTGTTTTTCCCTTCCCTTCCCTGCAATATCTCTGATTTGTTCACATTAATCATTCGGGGTCTTTTGTTTTTTCCTCATTGATTGAGGTCAAGTCATTACAGATCAGGTCCAAGCCAACTATAGGCTCAGTTGGGTCAATTTGAGTTTCGAGGTCATTTCTCAGGGTTCTGTTCAAGTAGAATTCAATTTGTGGGTGATGTTATTATATTCGGGATAAGGCCAGATCGGTTATCCTGGGTCGTCTTTTTGATATCTTAGGCTTATAGCTCTCCGTTTAGTATGCATATCATCATGCAAACAAAACAGAAACTGCAAAGCAAACTGCGAGCCAGGATTGTTGAGGAATTACCTCAGAATCGGTCTTGCTAAAGTAGGCTTGTTGTCCCAACAAGTAGTTAACCTGTGAAATTATCGCATCATTTAGTTAGCTGTTATCTGGAAGGAGAGAACAAGAGAGCCCTTAAGATGGTCACAGAAAGGTGAATTACTTGGGAGAAAAAAATTTCAGGAGAACTGAAGTCACATATAGTTTTTTTTTATCTCTCTTTTGCTTTTAAAAATCTAACAAATGATTCGGTATTGGCATGCAGGGTGACGCGGACAGTGCTCTTGATCGTCTATGGCACAAGAAGAAGCAAGAACTTAGCCAGTAATCTAGTCATGATGTCTTTCTCAATATAAATATTTGCGATAATTGTATTAGGTCAATGAATGATTTTTATGTATCACAATTCCATTCAAGCTGTCATTTTTCCCCATCAGCAATTCTTGAATAAGATTGTGTTTTGTACTCTCTCTCAGTGAACCGATTTTCTTCTTGTTTTTTTGGGATTGCAATTGTTCCCCTCCGTCTGACAGTGAACTACAAGAGATAGTGATAGCACATTCGCATTAGTTCAAGTATGTTATCGAAGCACATTCATGGAATAGACGAAAGCATTAGATAAAAAGTTGTGAACTTTCGACTCAAAATGCTAATAATGTGAGAACTAAAAATGTCAAAAGTAGTTGTTCAATAACTAAAATTACAAGTCCGAAAGTGTTATTGGAGACGATGCAGTTTGTTGCGGCTTCGGTGGCTGCAGGGACTTATAAAGAGTAATTCTGTTAGCAACTTGGCTACTATCGTGTTCAATGCCTCGACGAG